>JAAGAY010136276.1:0-33862 GCA_011801015.1 Ardeotis arabs | reverse complement strand
CCCCGGCCATCCCGCACATGCCGCATGATCTCCCTCAAGACTATCTGTTCCATAACCTTCCCTGTAACTGAGGTCAGGCTAACAGGCCTGTAGTTCCCCGGATCCTCCTTACAACCTTTCTTGTAAATGGGAGTCACATTGGCAATCCTCCAGTCTTCCAGGACCTCACCAGTCAACAAGGAGCGCTGATAGATGATGGAAAGCGGCTCGGCTATCACCTCCACCAGTTCCCTCAGCACTCTCGGGTGGATCTCAACCCAGTACTGCCCAGTTGAGGGGATGTGCTAGAATCAGGCTGGGAAAAGGAGGATGAAGTTTGTGCATGTCTTCACGGCCACAGCGCATAACCCTTGCACATCCCTCTCACATCACACTACTAAATCACACTCTTGATGGCAGGAGAGGGAGCTCGTGTTTCTACGTTGGGTCATGTCATGGAGTGGTTCACGGTGCAAAGGCACAACTGGGGAGCTCCTGTCTGCTGAGAGATCTGGCATGCAGGGCGCTGCAAGCCAGCATAACTGTGGCACAGGTCTCTGCGTGGTGGCCCTCACTGCTGCCACCACTCCTGGGGCTCCAGCCCACCCCACCACCCTGCCTGGTACCCAGCACCCAGCACATCACTGCAAGTGGGGCAGCACACCAGGGCCATGGGGAGCACATGAGGGGCAGGGAGTCACACCAAGGCGTCCCATGCTTCCACTTTGTAGTCAACTCAGATTTTTATTTCTTCTTTTAAAGAAAAAAAAAAAAAAAGATAAAAGAAGCTCCAGTTCTAGGGGCATCCTCAGGAGGAGCAGGCAGCACTGGGTGAACTCCGGAGCCCTCACAGGCTGACACAGCCTGTTTAAACATTTAATATCTCTTGAGGTGTGATGTGTTTTTCTGTCTCTTGGGAAACTATTTTTTTGCCATTTTTCTTTTCCGAGGGACACTTTAGTCTTCTGGCTTTTAAGTCCATTTTTTTTTGTATCCTGGCACATATTGGTATGTACTCTGAGGTGATCTGGTCAACTGGAGACTAAGTGGACTCTGAAGGTCTAGCAGGGGTATGACTGCTGGTATTTTGCGTGATTTACTTTAACGGGGGTCTTCTCCCTATTACTGAGAAGGACACACTCAGATACTCTCAGCAGAGGGTAGGTTTGGTGTTTTATCCTCTTTTTTTTCTTTTAGCAGAGCACTGCAAGGTGACATTTTGGCACATGAAGCATGGTTAAAACAGATGATGTGATTAGAAATAGAGGTAAGCATGAAGAAACTTTAAAAAACCCCAAAACACAAACTGAGAAGCAGCTCAGCAGAGGAAGGAGATTCTTTTTTTTTGAAAAATCTCCTTAATATCTGTGAAAAAACATAGCCAGGCTCCACTAGCTGAGTAAAAGACCTTGACCCAGCAGCTTTGCAGAAAAACGGACCGGCATTTCGATAGCAACATCTTTCTAGGTTGCTGAATCCTGTGTCGCACGGAAACAGCACAAAACAGAAATACAAGAGCAAGAATCAGAGAAGTTGCTAAAAAAAATGAATGGAGAATTTTATCTTCTTCTTTTAGACTGGGGCAAAAGTACATTTTACAGCTGTGACATGTGCCACTGACCCCAGGGGTGACCCAGGCAATCTCCCCCTGCCATCAGCTTCCCCCCTGTCTAGGCTGGCAGTTGAAAATCTTGTTCTTCTGCCAGTAAACAGAGCAGATTTGAGCTAGGTGTCATTGTGATGGCAGAAACCGCAGAATATCAGAATATAATTTATTTTTTTTTGTCTGTAGAACTGTATTTTAAAGACATTTTTGAAACTTACTGGGGAGATACTTCCACCTTGAAGAAACGAATGGTAATGGTAATCTGCATACTTACATGTACAGCTGTTTTCTGTTTTATTAGTCAGTGTTTGGATCTCAAAATCAAAATCTCAGATTCATCAACATTGGCAACACCCTAAAGTGGCTTAACAAGAAATAAGTACTTCCCAACATAAGCATTCTGAAGCAGCTTTGATATTTTCATTAAATTGTTGTTCAGAATTATTTCTTTGGGAGCAGATTTCAGAAAACTCCTTTCTTTATTAAATGGCAATGTATCATATCAAAATAGAGGTATTTGAATCTATTTCACAATAGCAAGATTTTTCTTCACAAAAAAAAAACCACAGAGCACCACCTTGTCCACTCTGTGTTTCCTGCAGATAAGTTAGAAGTTAGGAAATAATTTCAAGTATCTTCTCTTTGCTTTTTAATTTTGTGTACCCTTTCCTGGCAAAGGCAGCATACTGTGGTAATCTTAAAGCCTTTTCAAAATATAGGAAGAACACTTTTTTTTTTCCCCTGAAGTTACATACTAAATTATAATGAGGCGTTATTTCATTTTTCACTCCTCTGTCTCAGGGAAATAAACATGAAAATGTCAGAAGTCCTTCATAATCTCCAGACGACATTGTTATTTTTAATGTGAGGGAAAATAATTTCCTTCTATGTTACTGCCACAGAGCCGTCCCAAAGAGCACTTGGTGAGTAACTCTGATATTACACTAGAGTCTAACACTCAGGAAAACTGAGCTGATCAGGAAAGTATTCAGGAAAGTACACTCATGTGCCCCAGAATGATCGTTTTTCTATTAGAATAGCAAAATACACCCAAAGCTGGGATTTTCCAGCTATGCACTATCCACATATATCCGGATTTCTGTGCACATACATATGTAGGCTTTTGGTCCCCCTTTAATGCTGAATTTGCTGATGGGTAGATGGATAGCGGCTGCGCCTATCTCCAGATTTTTTGATACATGTGCTACAGAGGTATTTCTGTAAAGGAACTTATCTGCAGAGGCTAATTTTCAAACACCTCACACAAACTGTGAGTTTTTTGCAAGTCTACTCAGTGTCCTCAGCTATGAGAAAACTTGTTGAAAACTGAACTAATCACTGATGGGCCTGAGAGCATGTCCTAAAAACCCTTTCCTGCATCAAAAAAAGGCAACTGGATCTTGCACTGTTGTGCATCAGCGTATTAGTGATCAGCTGAACTTCTTCCCACTCTTGGAAGTTCTTTGTCTAGAGAGGAGGAGTCAATGGCCCTTTTTGCATCTCTTCTCTGTGAGTGCATCTCAGTCCCAGATATTGCTGCCCTTCAGTTAACCACTACTTCCAGCCCCTCTTGTCTGCTCCTGGGGTATCAACTTCTTGAGTAGATGCATTTTTTCCTTACATCAGTGACATGACATCTTCTGCAGGATTTTTTTTTTTCATTTAAATGTTCTTCAGTGTTCCTCCAAAATACATATTCATTTTTCTTACCTTTTGAAAGGAAGGCTTGGCTCCTCTTCTTTATCACCTAGAAAGATTAAATTAGCTTCTCCACTGACAGTAGGCAAGATATACTTCATATTCCAGAGGCAATCTGTCTACAAGACCTGAACTGAGCAAGAGTAATTCACTTGACTTCACTGAAGCTGTACTAATTTACACCAACTATAAATTCATATTTTCTTGTGACATATGTCTAGGAGTGACCTTGTGGTATCTGACTAACTGAATTAATTCCGGGCAGCATCTCACCCTCAAAATAATGCAGAAATTGGGGAATTCTTTTTTTCTAGGAAATTGGCTGAAAGTTTGCATTTCCATCTTCACAGAGTAACTTGAAGGGCAGTACTGGAATAAAGACAAGGGCAGAATTAGGTCAATGCCTTACATAATCCACATACTAACCACAATTTATCCATTATGCTCTTAAGAGACAGATGAAGAAAACGCAGTATTTGTCACAGTATCTTTCTTTCCTCTCCTTGCCTGTTCTCTTCTTTTCAAAGTATTTTTAAAATTCTCTTCAAAGTTGGTTTGTTTCCACATACTTTATAGATTATTAATATGAGACACCACAGAAGACAAAAGATCCAGGTGTCTACATAAAGGCTGTGAGGCTGTAAGAAAGATCTTTGCAACCTTTTCTTAAGCCACCTGTGTTTTTTTTATTTGTGCAGGGTCACAAGTTTTGACAGGAGAACCAGTGGGACCGCAGGGAGACCATCACAGGTGTGCTGTTCTAGGCAGGCAATGGAAGGCAACAATGAGCACAGGTAGTTTTCTGGAAGGGGCACCCAATTTCACCCAGTGGACTAGGGCTCAGGCCAACCAAATGTGGCTGTGTCATCCTGCCTACAGTTTCTTTACCATCACCATAGAAGTCCATATGCGTCAGCTCATTCAAATTGAATGCTGCTGTGCTATTTGGGACTGCAATAGCAAAGATCCCAGTCAGCATGAAACTCCTTGGTCTTCCTATGCCAACATTAAAAGGCTACTGTCAGGAGCATTCTGGAGAACAGGGAAGAATAAAATACATGTTTTTCTATGTGCATGCTATATATTCTAAAATAGAAACAAATTCAGCAAAACTGACTTGACTACTGCCCCTTCTCTGATGAAAAGTTGAACCAATATCCCATCTCCCCCTTCTACCTGGCAAATGAAATCAGAGCTCTTTACTTAAAGTAAAAAACTTAATACATTTGCTTTAAACTACCATAGCTCCTTCTTAATCAGGGAAAGAAAGCACTTACAGCAATTAAAGCAAAAATCAGTGTATAAAAATCAGCTTATAAATTAGTTTCTCTGCACTGACAATTATTTTAAAAACATTTTTGACTACTTAAATTAATTCCAGTTTGAATTCAAGAAGCACACTGTGAAGAAATTCAAGAAGCCACAGAGTGAAATTCAGGATAGCAATTTTTTCTCTCCACTACTGAGTTTTACAGTCGTATCCTTCTGCTTTATTTTTTTCTGCTTGTCTTGAATCATCACTAATGAAAGTTCTAAATATAGGTATGACTAACAATGCAAACTTTAGAAACTGTATGTAAACTACCACAAGAAAAACAGATTAAAGAGTTATGCTCACCAGAAATTCAAACAACTGTCGCCAACCACTACATACAAATCATGATTACTGCATTTTTTCTCATTAGAAAGGCAGCTGTCATATAGCTTACGGTTTGGACAGAAAGAAATAAGTTAGCATATTGCTTAAGAGCTGTCTGCTATATCCTTAAATGTGACTCTGACTGCATTTTGCCAAAAATGTGCTAGAACATAAAATCCTTCATTCTGCAGAATAACAAATGTCATGTTTCCATTTCCCAGTGTCTTGTCAGATTGTTTAAGATAATCAGGATCAAATAAGACAAGCACAATGAGCTGAGGACCTCAGACTTCAAAGCAGTGGTTTTGACACTGTCAAAGACAAGTGACAAACTGAGCAAAGACTAAATGCCTGGTACCGTGGCTGAACCCATCACAAGGATCTGATTTTTATCTTTTAGCCACAGCTTTCAAGAATAAGATACCAATGCAACCTGAGAACTCTGCCATCAGACAGCACCACTTAAAGACTGTGGCAGACATATGGTCAGGACCAAAAGTAATTAGCTTGGATGGCCAAGTAAAGGCATCTAAATCAGACTGGCAATGAAGCGTCTCTTTAGATATTGTGTGCTGGAGGACTTAGATCAACCACCAGTTCTGAGAATCTCAGTGAAATAACGACACTGATACTGATACTGATACTACTACTACTATTACTACTACTACTAATAGTAATAATAATTTTACCTGTGGGTGGGTAATGAAAAGAAGTTCACCACTGACCCCTTTTTCCTCAGTCATTCTTTGCCACTAACTTCCTCAGGGTCAGTTCCATCTTTCCCTGTATCTCACAGCACAGATATTTAAGCATTTATTTTCAGTGACCGGTACATTTAAATACCTGTGAGTTATCTGTGGTGTAAGCCATTCCTGCACAATTGCAACACATAGCCAGAGAGAAAGAATCAGGGTTGATTATTTCTAGCATGTAAAGTAATTAGTAGTAGTAGTAGTAGTAGTAGTATTGTGTGTCATTAGAAATAACTTATTATCATCAAATAGTATGAAGAAGTAAAAACTAATGTGAAAATAACTTGACCAACATCTAATCAGTGCTGATGTCAGTTTTACTGAATTCAGTGACACTGAATTTAGCAGAGTTCCACGGTCTTGTGTGGACTTTCACTGTTCTATCCTATTCTCGCTGTATTCAACAATGCAATATCTGAACCCATAAGGCTGGCTTTGAACAAATCTGTCAGATACTCAGTGGGATTTTCAAAAAAGCTTATGTGTTTTTTTTTTTTACCTTGTCGTTTATAAAACTGCCACGTTGATGAGAACGATTCCCCAAGTTTTGCTATACCATATGGTCCATGTGCTGTTAGGAGGCCATCTACTGTGTTTCCTTGTTAGTCATTCAACTACATATTGCATCCATCTGCAACTCTCATATGTAGTTTCACTGTAATTGCCCTTTTCAGAGTATTGCATTTCATTCTGCTTTGTGCTGGCTTGCGATAATGTTCTTTCCAAGACACACTTCACCATATACTTTTTAAAAGGTGCAGTAGTGCCACGCTGAATGGCACAGTAGATACCTACGCAGACCACACCCGTGATGTAAGGGAAGAAGAGGACTGGTGTTCAGCTTAGGGGTGGAAAGAGCACGTTCCTTTCCTTGCTCTCCTCCCTCTGAACCTGACTTCAGCAAAGCCTTTTAGCTGTTCCAGAGATGTGAAGGATCTCCTCAGCCAGCTGGGCTTGCACTACTCTTTTGCTACTGCCACTCTGCCACATTTCAGAAGGTCCTGTTCCAGCTTGGTGCTTCCTGAGGAGTCTTTAACAAAACCATCCTCAGCTGCTACCTCATGGTGTCTTCAAGACGACTGGAAGCAGCAGTACGAGCGGCATTTGTGAGAGGCTGAAGCTGTGAATGTATTATTATCCTGGAGCCAAACAGGCTCCGACCTGGGCAGGAGCAGCCAGTGTGAAGGTCAGACACTGCACTCTGGTGTCAGCAGAGTGAGCAGGAGGCACCTTGCCCTCCACCAGCGCTCTACAAATCCTCCAGCACTGTACTGGGTCTCGGGATAATTCGAGGCTGACACAATTTGTATTCCCTTAAAGACCTCATTACACATATTGCTCATTTAACCTTTAAAAAAGCTGGAAGAAAGTGTGCCAATGGATTCTGGCTGATAAATATCTAAATTAAGTAAATTTAATTAAAAACTGTTGTAAATGTCATTTAATCTGTGGATGCTGTGACAATTATGGTTGTAGCTCTGAACCAATTTCAAATTGTGTGAGGATCGCCTTACACAGTTTTGTACCAAATTATTTTTTTCTTCTTAGTTTCAGGAGAAGAGGCAGGTTAGACTTATATTTTATTGCTCAATAAAAATATTCTACTGAAATCTTGGAGAACTTTCTTGCATCTTGTTACTGCCAGGTGATGCTGGCTGGAATAGTGGTTTTTCTCTAAAGCCATTAAGTGGTTTTTGCCAGATAAAAATGGGAAAGGAAAGAAAGATATATGCTAAGTTTTATCTAGGGAATCCTACTTCTCAGTACACAGGAAATGAAAAGATCAATGCACTTTTTTTCAGCTTCTATTCTGGATACATTGTGCTGTTTGGGTGAAAACACCATCCGCCCCTATGTTACTTTAGTGCACACCAGTGATAGCTACTCAGTGGGGAGCACAGTTTGATGAATTTAGGAAAATCTTGTTGGCTGACCTTTCCGTGCTGGAGACATGATTTCATTTCTGTTGTCTGAAAACGAGCACCAACAAGACAAGTTATTTCCATGTCCCAGCTGGAATATCACAGTGCTAATGTGTTTCCAAATATTTCTTTATCTGTACAATGCTATTACTTTCAGGTCTATCTAAGAACAATAACATTTATTTCCTTTCTGCTTTCTTCATGTACCAGTAAAAAGTCAGTTTATTGTGCTCTGTTTTTTCCACTCACTCTCTACTCTGCAAATACCAAACAACAACAAAATGCTTCTTGGAACAACGAGGCAGGAAAGCTCCCAGAGACGTATTTGCAAATCATTCTAAGGCAAATGGAGAAACTGGTTCAGGAACTAGTTCACTAGTAGTATCCACAATACGTAGGATCATGGACAGACAAACTGGTGATATGTGTTCAGTCATTATTTTACTCCAATCACCATCCGATATTACTGCCAAATTAGTTCATCTGCTTTAAGCATTCCTCTGATGGTTTCATTAACACTCAAGTTTAAAAGCCTCCTCCTACTATAAATAGGTTTTGTTTTTTATAAGGTCAAAAGAGATCATTCAACAAAATGGGCTTAAAGAGTGACCAGGCAAAGCCACACCAGCAGAGCTGAGGTGGTGTGTATGCCTCAGGGGTGTCAAGCAGCTCAGAGAGTAAAGGAGCAGCAGCTATAGCAGGGCAGAACAGGTAACCCACACCGGCAACAGGAGCAGTTTATCAGACTGTGCTTTTAAACTCCCTGTTGTCCATGGAGGTGTCAAAAATAAGCATCGCTGGTCTGTTTCCCTAAGGCCTACATTGATGTCAGGCAGGCATCTCTGGTAAGATTTCAAGAGGCAATAAGTGCCTAGATGCCCTTGGTGCTTTTGCTAATATTCCCCTGCAATTGCACCCTTCAGCAAAGTGGTTTATGAATCCCGAAGAAACCCAAGAAGAGTATGAAAAATGTTCTGATAATTCAAAATATTCAAATCACCATTCACCAGGTTACAGGTCAATCTCTACCACAGTCTGAAAAACACTTTAATCTAATTTAATAATTCACCTTTTGAAGACCTTTTGAAATCTTTCTCTGCTATCAGAAAACAGATCTGGGTCTAAGGAACACTTATGGTTTTAATGCTTATTGTTCAGATAGTCTGAGGCAGGGTACCAATCCTGCTCCCAGTGAAGCAAGTGACACCTGTACGACTGAACTTGCAGAACAGATTCCATATAACGTGAAATAATACAGCTAATATGCAAATGGATGTATAAAAACTTGTGTTTTGGGACAATTCTGTTTTGTGACAAGAAGAGAGAACAAGGAAAACGTCTTTTTGTAAGTTCAGCTCTCAGGTCTTCATGGGTATGCCTGTTTCAGAGATAATTCTTTTCCATCCTTTTTTCCTGGTACCTCATGTGCAGAGGTGAGCAATCTTTTTTTCCAGTTTCAATTAAGGATTACTATAGCAGGTACAATACAGGAAATCATATGTAAGGTAGACTGATTTCTATTTACAAACATATTTTTCAGCTTTGCCTATGGCTTACTCTTGAGATCTTATTTCTTTACTTTCATATTCTACTACTATTCATGTCCTCCAACTAAAAATAGCCTTTGCCTGGAAAAAAATTCCTGCTAGCCTTTCCAGATCTGGCTGTTATACACAGCCCAGCTGATCTTAGGAGCTCCTCAGACCATGGTTTTCTCTCTTCCTCTTGCCAACACTGCCTTTCTTACCATTTTCCACAGTCTAGGCTTTTCCTGGGAGTATTATGACCCTGCATGACACCTTTCTGTCTACAGCTATGCACGTGCCTCAGGAAGGCATTTCCAGGCAGGAACTCCTTCCACTGAGATCTGGCTCCCAGCGGTCTTCAATACACAGACAAGAACAGGCCTGAATGACCAGATCAAGTGCATCTCACTCAGTTCTTGGGGCAGTAGCAGCAGGACCCCACCATTCACCATCCTCCTCTGTCAAAGCATCGGGCCAGCGCAGCCCTCCTCTGGTTGCTGCTACATGGGGGCAAGAGAAGAGGGAAGGAGGCATCAGCCTGCAGGGATATCAGCCAGGGAGCAAAATCTGCCCTGAGCTTGCTGACATCTCCCCATGCTTCCCAGTTAGGCATGCAGGAAACCCCGGTGCTGTGAGCGCAACTCCTTTCCTTCTTCAAAACCTGATTCCACAGAGCAGTGGAAATAGAAACTGAAGGGCCATTTTATGAGAATAAGCTCTAGCCATGTTAGCAACAGCTTTTAATACTGAGCTGTAATGAGGTCAACTCAAATTTGAATGCATGTAGCCCCAACTCTTACTGTCTGAATTTCCATAGAAACTGTCTGCATTCAATAGAGCAGAACATTCGAGTGAATTAGACTAAAAATCACCATTCTTTAACATTAATTTGCACACATTTTCTTGCAATGCCTTCTCCCTCTTTGAAAAAAAGAAAAAATAAGACTATTTTCCCACTCAAAATTCACACAAAGTCGCAGAGCTGATTCCTTTACACGGCACAGCTCGCAACAAAAATGGCAGATGATCCACACAGGCAGTCTCCTGCCTGCTAGATGCATATCGTATAGCGCCCTTATAGCCCGTGTGCTTTTCCGCTGAGCTGGACACCCAGCATTGTCACTCCTAAAATATTTGTGAGTGCTATAGGATTTTCTAAGGAAAGATTTCTTGGGGCGAGATTTAGTCAAATTTAATCCAAGTCACTTGGTGCAGCTCCATTTGTTAAGAACAGCTCCTGTGCTGAGAAGAGCCCGTCACTGTGTTTCGCCTCACAATGTTGTAGAACACAATAACAACAACATTAAACTCAATACCCTTAAGGGGCAGTCGTAGTCAAGGGTCACATTTTCTTTCATTCCAATTAACCTACTTGTCATATTGGATGGTAGATGCACTCCACAAACTGCCCTCAAGTGATTCTCATGCTCTTTTAGTAATACAAAGTGGGGAGAAATAAAATAGTTCATGCTTTGCTGTTTGACTTGTCCTTGGTATTTTATCTTATTGGGAAACCCACAAGAAATGAATACTCTTGTAAAGATTTTAAGGGTCTGGAAGCACAAACAGGCTTCTGACTTGTGCTAGTTGGCCTGGAACAGCAGCACTGGTGACACCAGTCCTGGGGAGAAGAGGGATCAGAAACCTTGGGCTCCCCTCCAGATTTTGTTCAATCCATCTGCTCCCATGCCAAACAAAGAGTAAATAAAAATTTGGCTAGACTGTGCCTTCTCTAGCATAATGTTACGTACAGCAGCATAAGAAGAAAAGGAGTCACTTAGGTGTTTCACTGAAAAGGTCTCTTGGACCACACTCTTCCAGGCCCTGTGGACCCCACCAGCCCTTCCTGGTCCTGCCCATGTCCCCGAGGATCCCCCTACCCTGCCCATCGCCAAGGACCCCATGTCAGCCCCCCGGGGCCATCAGCCCATGCAGCAACTCCACAGTATCGTCGTCGTCCCCCCGCCAGCTTTATTCTGCCCAGCTACGGGCCCTGCTGATCCTGGTCCATCCGCAGGCCCATGTCCCAGCCTGGCCTTGGCCCATCCCCGTCCCCAGAGAGGTGCCCAATGCCCACGGCTGAGGCTGCCCCAGTGCCCCCTGGCTGTCCTGCTCCTGGCTAGGAGTGGAATGGGCCCTGGCCGTCAGGCCCTGCCCTTAGCCCCATGGGGACCCCCAGCCCCACTGCACCATGGCTGTGCTGGAGGGTGCCACAGTGGGTGCACATATCAGGCATCTTTTGCCCTTCTCTTCTCATCCCCAAATTTGTGTCCCCTGGAGTTACTGTTCCAAACATCATATCTGCTGTATCTCACCTCCTGCCATGCTCTCAGAGAAAGGGTACTCACCAAGCTCACTGACAGTGTTCAATTAGCCTTTGAGGTGCTTTCAATAGCCATGTGAAACTTTGGGTCTCCCTTCAGACACGAGGGGCTGAAGTCAGTCAATCCAGCACTCTGACCTTAGCCTGCCCCAACACGTCTCGTGAGCCTTCAGGTAGAGGAGCAGACCCAATGCCCTCTGAAGAGATCCTCTCCAGGAGGAGAAGTCTTGTCCATTGCTGTATGTCCTAGCAGGCTGGACAACTTCTCCAAATAGCCACATCTCTCCTTGCAAGCATTAGTTTCTGTCCCCAGTTGCAGGGCTGCAGCCCCCACTTCCTTTAACCCCAAATCATGATTTCCCTTGATTGGCCTTGTCTGTGTCTTTATATGCTTGCATATCCCAGTTCCTCTGAGATGAGTTTCTGACACTAGGCATTCTGATCCTCAGTTTTCTGTTAAATAAACCATCAGTTTGTGGTCATATGTGTCTTGCTGGCAACATCCTCTAATTCTACTACATAAAACATGGATCTGTGTTTGAGTTCACCTTGTTTTACTTGGTGCTTTACTCTTACTCTATTTCCACTAGTCCCCTGGGTTGATGTGATACAGACTGCAGGTTTCATGTCCCAACCACTTGAACTTATGCCATTAAATTGTTAAACAACGTATCAGACACTTCAACTGGTAATGAACTTGACATGAACACAAGTCTTTCGGACTCTACTATCCAGTAGCAAAATTATCTCAAGGGAATGAATAAAATAGCTTAGCATAACTTTGCTTTTCCCATAAAATTAAAAAATAATAATCTATGGTTCCTTTTTCTTCAAGGGAGCAGTAGATTTCATAAGTGTTAATATCCACAGGACCCTTATCTTAGATCTTTAAGTCTATATTATCTCCTAACTTTTCTTTTTAACATAATCTCCTGTGTTACCTAGGGGATTAGGATCCTGGTGTCTCTAAGCAAAGCTCTGCCTAAGGCTGAGAGCTGTCCTTTGGATGGCAGAGGAATCCCATATAGGTACCTGTTCTGCTGGCAGGATGAGCGAGTACTTTATCACTTTCTGCTTCCTCACAATAGTGTTGGTCTGTGGCTTTTCTGAGACTTCTTAGGTTATTTTTCACATCTACAAGTTTTAATTCTGGACTCTGTTCTATGGCTACTTCATCAAATGAGCTATAGCTGTTGTCCCTGGACTGGGGCAAGATGTTCCTTTGAGGTTCTCCAGGGTTTGTCTAGATGGGCAGGAAGGGCAACGTACAGATTGTACACAGCACATCCAAAATTATGGAAAGCACTGTTCTAGAGAGCATATGTGCAGCTAATGTGTTTCTTCTAGGTTTTAATTCAATTTCCAAATGCCATGTTTGTGCTGGAAAAAATATTCTCTATTTTCTGGGCCTAGTTTTGCATGGTATCCATTAAAAACCTGTACCTATTTTCAGCTAACTTGTCCCATAAATACAGGCAGGAGTTGCTTTGTACCCCAGTTCCTCCTTCCTAAACTGAATGTATTGTCTTTTGGGGAAAAATTCAATACACCCGTCTGAGGCACCTCATTCACATATTTTACTTGCCTAGTGAAGCACTCCTGAACTATGCAAGTGTCCTGTCAAGTCAACAGAGAGAGGTAGGTGCCTACAGAGACCAAAGATCTCCCTTTCCTTGGTGCCCCAGTGGACTATAAGCGGTGTATTCACCAAATCACCACCTTCACTGCTTTTCCTGAGAAATGGCACAGCTTGAGCTGAAAGGCACATTACCACTTCATCCGCTTCATCACTGTCCCAGTGACCAAAGAAGCTGGAGGGGTGAAGTGGTGTGTGTTGCCATCTCACCCCCATCTCACTGTGAATTCACACTCCAGCTTGCATGGTGCTGCCGCACAAGAGTGCAGCCACGGCTCGAACCTGGGGAGTCCTGGCTTTGCTCTCATTGCTACCTCAGAGCAACCAATGCTGTCATTGACGTCTTCAGTGTCTTGAATTGTTTTTAACAACACACTCCATGCTCATTGGGTATCTTTATGAAGGTTACTGATTTAATCAATTAAATTATGAATACATTTCATCTCTCCAGTTCACAATTTCAAGGAATATTTGTGTCTTTTCTTCATCTGGTTAAAATAAGCATTGCAATAGGAAGAGAAAGCTTATGTGAGCTCACCATGTGCCCTGCTGTGTTAATTTCTCTTCTGTTCATTTTTGTGTGGAGTTTGGAACTTTTAACATTTCCATGCCACAATTTTATTGTTATCTTTCCCTGCTTGAGTTAACTGAAAGCTATAAAGCACCTGAAATGCCTCAGAGGCTTCCACTATCAGTAGTGAGATGAGCTTTCCACACATCTTCATTTTCCTTGGAAATCTTTGCTTGCAGATACAGAATAAAATGCAGCTGTAACTTTTCTCTTTTTTTTTTCCTGTTTCCAGCTAGTTTTGGGCTCAGGTGAAGCTCTTAACAGCTCCAATAAGCCATAAAAAGAAAAAAAAAACACAACAAAATGAACCTTGATACTGTGAGATGTTGGGATATCTCTCGGAAAGCAATCTCTGTGCTGCAGCCAGGAGATGCACTGATATTTCCAGCCAGAAGAGACTTGTGTTTTTCACAGTTGTGAAACACGCTCTTCCCCTTGCTGGCTCTGCAAGAGGTGGGAGCTCTGCAGGCCTGGACAGCATCAGCCTGCCGTGCTTTTTCTTTTGCTCTTGCTCAAGCTGCAGTTGGACTCTCCTCCTCGCTCCCTGTCAGCATTCCTCTTTCACTGCATCCTTTACCATCGTCTATTCTTCTATGCCCTGGTTATTCTTGATCTTAAATCATAAAGCCCAGGAAATTGAGTTTTGTCTTGGCTGTAGCCCAAGCCTGAAATATCCCTTTTCAGAAGCAACTTAGCAGCCAATAAGCAAAAGGATAAGGTGATTCCCCCCCTAATCTTCAGCCTACAGATGGCTGATGAGACTTGCTAAGCAATGCAGAGCCCTGCTTTGTCACCAATGCTTTTCCCTTCTGGGGCTTTGCCTGGAGGTCTGGGGCTCAGGTTGCCTTGAATGTGAGAGCCATGCAAAGGTCCTCTGATTTAGCAAAGGATTTAGGGACACAGAGCCATACGTATGCTGAATTTTAAAAATACTGTACTGAACTGTGGTCTAATATCCATCCAGCCTGACAGGACTCCTTAGATGGGTAACCTCCAAAAATGGCCACAGAGGAAGGGGCTGAGCTGGAAGCACTTCACCCTCCAAGAACTGGAATTCTGAATGTCAAAAAAACATTAAGTCAAAAGACTGAAATACTGCGTGATAATAGAAAACATCTTCCTCTTAGGCAGAAATCTGGGAGCAATCTATATGGATCTGCCTTGCCAGTTGTTTCCGCAGAGCGCGGTGGTTTTGCTGTCTGCGAGTAAGCAGGATGAGGGAAAGGGCTGAGCAAAGGCTCACGTGAAGTGGGGATCCCACCAGTCGGACATCAGCCTGCTGCTTGGCGCCAGCCCGCTGCCGCAGGGAAAATTCTCACGGCTGGGGGCCCCGCCATGGTTGAGTAGTCTCCTTATCTGGCTCGTGTCTGGAACCCACACAGTTTATTCTGACCCTTGATATTCAGCTCTGCTTCCTAAGGAAGCATTAAGTTGCCTGAGTATGTATGGGCACAGAATCCCAACATCTCTTTCGTTAGAGGGACCTAATCGAGAAGGCAAAGTGACATCCATACAGATAATTTATTTCTATCATCATCACTTCCCCATTTTTTTCTCCCCAGAAAAACTGTCTTGAGCATCTAGTTATTCTCTGACAGCCAGAGTGATAATAGGAGGACTTTTTTTTAAGCTACGGTGCTATTCAAGATCAGAAGACTTCACATCATAAAACATCATTAAAGTGTGAATTCAAGGTTAGGAAAGATGAGGCCTTTACAAGACTAATGCAATTAATTCTGCTCGTTAACTACAGCCTCAAAATATGTACATAGAGTCTGATATCACTTCTGCTGTGGAGGGTTACATCTGAAAAATGATTCTTTTCCAGTGGATTTCCCAGTGATAAGGGAGCCTGGAAAGCTCCTCGTACTACATACCAATGAACACAAAGTCATTGCAGGAGGAACACTATACGTGCTAAATCTTTTGGTGTGCAGTAACTTCTTGTCAAAGTAAGAAGCTTAAATAAATTAAGGTCCAATATTAAATAATTTCAGTAATTGAAATGTGTTAGATTGAAAGTGGGTTTCTTAGCTTTTTTTTTTTAGTGTAATCCTTCTTGCTCTGCCATCCATCTCAGCACTTGACTTCTAGAAAGCCTCAGTTCTTTACAGTTTACCAGAGCTAATTTCAACCTCAGTCCTTCTTGCTTTCTTTTCACAGAGGAATTTGCACAGTGGGAGATTTTTAATACAAGGAAACTTTGATGTAAAAAAGCAATTTATTTTTCCAGCAGCTTTCAGTATTCCCTTTGCTATAACCAAAGGTATAGCAATAGTATTCTCATAATCAGCCTTTTCTTTCTATTTGGTCCTGCAAGAAAGACTATGCTTGCATGTGCCTGTGATCATTAAATGAGAGTGTTTGTGTGTGTGAGAGAGAAAGAAGAGAAGAGGAAAGAAATAAACATCTGTCCTACCAATATATAGCCCTATTAGCTGGGCCCTGGGGAGCTTTCTTCTTCTCCCTTTCCCTTTGTGCACAGTCACACAGTTTGCTTTCTCTCTCCAGTGATTACCCTCATTGTGTTTCCACACCCTGGCAGCTCCCTGGGGCAGGGACTTCATCCTGTATCCCAAAAAATCATAATGTCACCACCATAAAGTAGCCATTCTACAATCAGCCTGCCGTCCTACAGACGTGACGGGAAGGGTGAGAAGCGAAGCGAGGGAAGAGCAAACCAAGAAGCCCTTAGCTCTGCACTGCAATGGGGAGGGGAGAGAAGGGTGGTCTTAGAAAAATGAACTCACAGAAGATTTTAGAGCTAACTCAGCTAATGATCACCAGAAACTGGATTCAGTGCAGTATACTTGGTATTCTCCCTTGCTTGCATTGAAAATGTTGCCCTCAGTTTAATTTTTTTCCTCTTGTGAATGCATCTCTTTAATGCTTTTTTTCATAGATTTTTGTTTCCACTTTATGGCCTCAGTGTCTATTAGAAATACAGCCTTGAGGCAAACTTTCTCACAGTAGTGCCTTACTTTGTTGTATGCTGCAGTACACATAGTTGGCTCTGACAGCGTTAGTTCTGCACTGGTACACTGTCAAACTGGCTGCAAGAAGTATTGTGAAAAAAAGAAATCTAAGTGAAAACAAAATCCTGATTTGGGTTTTTATGTGACTATTCAACTCAATTTTAGTGTCCTCTCTTCCCACATCGGAGTTTTGAAACCAAAATCTTACAGCAGCAGTTGAATTTGACCTGACTTTGCCAATCTGAGTCCAATTGATACGGGTCAATGTGCCTTTCAGACTCCCCGTCTTGTAAATCCTTCTCTGAACCGCTCAAAACTCAAGCAAAGCTGTGATCTAATTGGTTTCTTGGGTCATTCTTTAGTCAAAACTACCTGAGATAATACATTTCAGCCTGAGGCTAAAACTCAGACAAATGTGAAAGTTTGTCCAGACCCAAAGGCTGTTTTAGTAAACCTAGGCCAAATATTCACGTTTAGTAATGACACTAAGAATCAAGGAATTTTGCAATGAAAGGTACACACTGGCTCATACTGTATGGATAACTTAAACAGCTTCAACAATGTCAAATTCATGTCTGATTCAGCATTTACCCAACGTTTTGGAGCCTAAATGGATAAGTCACAGGAACGTTTCAGACTGGCACATTGGGAGTGTATCTCTGAAGGCAAGTAGGATACTCATTTTCTACGGCATGGGAAAGACCAGGTGATCTGTAGACTTAATTCAAGCACAAAAATAAATGCAGAAGTTTTACCTGCTAGGGGAAAATAGCATAAGAGGTGATGTTCTTCTCGTGCTCCCTAGCTCTGAGGTGTTTGGGGCTGGTAAGAATAGCTCACAAGGACACTACTGCCTCCAGAGAAGGAGATAGACCACTCAAACACTTATGTTCTTATGAGGCCAAAGGATTCTCACTGTCTTCAGTCCCTTTTTTCATTTAACAATCAGTGAAGAGACAAGATGTTACCATCAGCATCTCAGAGTGACCTACAAGCAACAGGGAGCTGTATATATAAACAAGTCTTTGCGTCTTGGTGGTGGGGTCAGGTTAGGTGTGTGCAGAGTAATATCCTTGCTACTTTTTCTCTCTTCTCCCTGGAAGGTGTATATTTATGCAGCAGGAGTAGTGGAGAATACTTTGCATTTCTCATATATTCTTTTTCTGTTTGCTGTAATGTTGCTCATTATTTCTTCTCACTTGACTGGAATTCTCCAGTTGGCAGAAATGTAATGAGAAATTTACTCTTGTGAGGGCATTAGGTAAGGAAAAAATATTATTTTCAAAAGGATCTCATAAATGAGATCCTGAAACCACGTTTGCATAGCTTTTAATGTTTTGCCACATTGTTTATCCTTAGTGAAGTGTAAAACTGAAGCACATCAGTGTTGCCTAGGAGTTAGTATGAGGCAGCTAAAACAATTTGTTAGTATTCACTTCTTCTCTTACAGAACTTGCATGTATTTGTGTATGGAGAACTACAGTGAACTTTTCAAAACAGTGCAATTATTTAACGTTACAGACACCATATTTTTCTTCTGGAAGAACAAAACTTATTAAAGACTGTCACCCTCTTACTGTAACTCATTGTTTGTGCTGTGGCACTGACAAAATCCTTACATTTCTAAAGTTAATATATAATATAAGACAAATAATGTATTGCTGTCTCTTTAGAGTTACAAGTGTTAAACTTAACAAAATGCCATTGAACGTATCTCATATTCAAGGTATTTTTAGAAATGTAAGCAACAGCATTAGTTTAAAACTGCTGTTTCAATTTGTGGTTGGTTCATTTTCATGGCTAAACTCAGGTATGAAGTTGGTGTCACAGCTAGAATTACAACTGAACACAGAAATGCATAGGCAAGCTCTATTATATTCTTGTAATGACTAAAATAAAGAAAATCTGAAATAAATAAATATTACTTGGCTTTTATGTTCATTTTATTGACTCTCTGCTTGCAGAAATGTAGAAATCTACTGCAGTCTGGCTTCAGTTTGCAGCCCACTGGTTTACTTTGATCAAATACCGAATACCAATGAAAAGCTCCAGGCTGACGATCCCAAATTCACAAGGATCAGATTCTGGCCCCACTAACATCAGTGGGAATTTTGTTATTTACCCTCACAGAATCCAGATTTCATGTACCTTTGCAAAACAGCAACCAGGCAATAACTGTGCTGTCTTTCCACCTGGTATCTTGCTTCCTTTCCATCTTCCTCTCCATCAGCTGGTCTGGAAATCCTGAGCCTGCTTCAGAAACCCTTCCTGACCAAGGCCCTTGGTTACTCATTCTCAGCAAGAGTTTTGCCCCTGGATAAATCACAGAAACATGCTTGGCTCTGCTCAGGAGACTAACCCACAAGTTTTTGCACTGACTCTGTAACTTAATTTCCAGCAAATTGCCTTAAAGACAGCTCACAGCTGTGACTGTATATCAAATCAAAGTTTAAATGGTGACCAAGGTGTGAAAGTGTTTGTGGCTTCTGAGGCACCTCTTGAACACGGCAGAGCTCACGTGCAATCTCAGCTTGCCTGCTGCCACACATCCCTGCAGCAGCCTGTCCTTCTGAGAGCATCCTGGCAGGCATCGCAGGGATGATGTTGGCTTTTAGAGCAGCTGCAGTTGAAAGTCGCATTGAGGGATGTTTACACCAGCAACCTTTGGGTACTGAGATCAACTGCTCGAGCCAGGTGCTCCTTAGGGTCCCCACATGTCCAGAGACAGAAGCTGTGCCTATGGTAAAAAGTAGTGTGGATCCACAAACGTGGGTCTACACAGCAAACCAGTCAATGCTGGGGCCTGCATCTCCACATTACACACATTTCATACACCTGGACGGTCCTGCATGCTGAGCACGCATGCACTCGTGGCTGTAGCACTTTGGGTGCCCGCCTGGAGTGCCTCCTCCAGTTTGGCTTCACTTGGGAGGAAGCCAAGAGCTGCTCTGCTGTGAAAACAGTGTTGTAAGTGGGGATAATCAGGATAGTCCCTGCTAAATTGCCTCTGAACTGGAATAACAATGTAGTTCATCCAGAGGCTCTGCCAAAACATGACTCACAGCATCTGCTCTGAGCTGCTCTTTGGAAGTCCACTGGCTAATGAGAAACGTAAGGGAAACTATGCCTAAATGTTACCAGCCTGAGCTGGCATGAGCTGTCCTTCCTCTCTTCCCTTCCTTCCCTGCCCTGCTATCCCCCACATCACTTAGATCATTCTTTTATTTCAGCTTTTTGTAAACGAAAAAACAGTTTTAGTTATTGGCTTGAAAGGTTTCTTCTGTCATCCACAGTCTGTATTTTGTGGTGCATGTATCTGGTATCCAGCTGTTCCAAGTCACAATGATCTACTGTAATTAGGACGTATGGTAAAAGTTTGGGAATCAGGTTAAATAAAATTCACTTTTAGCTCTTGATTTTTCTGGCAAAGTTACGATGGGAAATCAAAGTTTCCATTTCCCAATGTAGAAAAAAAAGACAATCAAGTGAGAGCTCAGACAAAGAGTTTCTGAATTCTTTTTTTCTTTCCTATGGAAATCAGAGAAGGAGTTGAGTATTTGGGACACAAATACTAATTCATTGTGTACTGTCCTCATTTTCCCCATGCAAAGTGCAGTTGGGAAGAAAAGCTCATGCTAATTTTTCTCATTGCCTCTTTAACATGTGCAGATTTTTCAAATATTGACTAGGCTTTGAACTTGACCTACTTAAAACACTGGATATGGTTTTCACTTAAACAAACACCCCTCCAGATTATGTCAGTATTAGAAAGGGGCCTTGCAGCTACCGAGAACATGGAGAATACCAATCTCTTAACACTCTGTTACACTACCAGTTGTATTGTGAGGGAAGACGGCTGTCGTTCTCTGCTTCACGTAGCTTTCATGGCTTTCAGTTTTCCTCAGGACCCATTTATACTAATTGCTATGGAATTGCATTTATTCTCAAGTCTGGACCTGCTGATTACCTCTATGTTAAATCCTGCAGGTCAACCTTCCCCTTGAGCTGGGCCTGAAGTGAGAAGCTCTTTGGGAAGACAGGGTCAGAGGCAGAGGAAGCCACAACTCCACTCCATGTCCTCTCCTTACTTGCCAACAGCAAACTCACAACTCACCTTCCTTCTGCTGCTCATCTCTCCTCTCGACCGCCTGGCATTTTGCCTGCTTTATTTGCTACTCGTTGTTCAGGGAGGCATTTTCTGCTTTTCACTAAATCTCCCCAGGTTTCTGACTATGCTCCATGGGCAGAGAGGCAACATACAATTTGAAGTTGGCCTGATATGAAAACTCATAGGCATCTGCAGACGGAAAGAAAGAAAAATGATGCAACATTGTAGCTCGCACGGATTTTTGAAATGGAGACTGGCATGGATTTTTTGATACATAAAATTGTTTTCCTTCTACACAGTTTCATATGGAATACTCTTGCAGCCAAGAGTATTCTCAGCTCACCTAAGAAGAACAAAATGAATTACCTTTGCAATGGAACAAAGTTTCAGTAGCCCAAGAAGAAAAAACATTTTTTTCCACTCCTGCAAAATCAAAGTACTCCAGTTTAAAAGATAAGGAGAATAGTAATAATAATAATTTTTAAAGTAAAATTTTACGTTTTTTGTCCAGCCAAGATTTCCACAATTAAACTAAACATTGTCTAGAGTTCTGGAGGACAAATGGGGCAGGGAGGGTGAGGAGGGGCAGAGCTTTACCCTTCGTGAGTGGGATGGCTGGTGTGTGGGCTGGGGGTTTGTGAAAGGAAGGAGATCCAAGGTCCTGGAGAAGCAGGACCTGTGCATCATCCACACCGCTGAGGAAAGAGGGAGGTGGGTGTCACACAGCACTGGCTCTCAGCTGCAGGGTGGTGGAGGGTAAAGGAAGGTTGCGGCGGAGCAGATGGGCAAATTTAGATGGGGACTGGGCCACCCTGATGAGTGACTGGGAGGTAAGAGGCAGAGCAGCTCTGCAAGAGGGGATGGAACTTTGTACCCCTTTCTCCTGTGGCTCCCATCTCCATCTCCCACCTCCTCACCCCTGTCCTCACTCCTTCCAAGGCCTCTCCCCTACCCGAAGGGCTCCGGGAGGTAGAGTCTCACAGGTGCCCCGCTTGCCACCGTGACACATCAGTAGCCGTGGGTTCCCACGTTGCTCTGCCAGTGGGTGCCACGGGTGCTCACAGGGATGCTTGTGTGCTGCACCGTCCCCCGGGGTGCCCGACAGCACCCCCGTTGTGCTGTCACAGCATGACCACCGCCCCCACGCCGCGACAGCCACTTTGTGCAAAAAGAGCCTTCACCCATCAGCCAAGCGTTGTTTAATTCTTAAACTTACGTGTACTTTAACCGGATTCTTTTATTCAGCCTGATGAAAAATATTCTCTTTGATGTTTTCATAGACAGCATCTTAAGGCGTTACTTAGACTTCTTCTCTAGCGCTGCCCTTTCCGAAGTCATTATTACTCATTAGGTATATCGTGCAGAAAGCAAAGTAGGTCACGGATGAAAAGCCCCATCTTAGCGAGAGGCACCAGTATTGCACAAAGCTATTTTCAACTTTCATGAGATAAAAAATGTTTTCTGTAGGATGAAAGCTGTCACTGCCAACTTACAAATGAATGCCAAGTATGTACAAACTTTCATTTCAGATTCCCAGGCTTTCATATGCTAAGCTCATTGTTTTAGAAATCCATTTCAAAGATAATTCCCCCGTATAGCCCACACTTGCTGGCTCCCCAGTAGGGTATGTGCCCAGTTAAGGGACAGGTACTCAGCTGATGTAAATCACTGCTGGCTCCATGAGGACTGGGCCATTTTCACCCTGTGAGGATCCCTCCTCAACAGTCCACAAATGGGGAGTGATAAAGGACATGGTCCCTAGTGGGTACCTGGGGTCAGGATGACAACCTGGAGCTCGGCTACTGTAAAAATCCCCCACAGCCCCTGCCTACCTGTGCATGGCACTGAAAGAGTGGATGACCTCTAAAGCCGAGATGACAACTTCAATAGCAGCACCTCAGCACAAATCATTCTTACGCCGCTGTTACTTTACATCATGAGCCATTAGTTAAAACGAAGCTTTCATTTTTGTTTGACTGCTCACCCAACTTCTGTTTCCATGTTACTTGGAGATGTCAGATAAATACTTAGACTTTCTGGAGTGATCCTTAATCTCTTTAAATTGGTGGGCATCCCTCTTCTTGCTCTCAGTTTAACAAAACACTCAGCAAATGCTTTGTTTTATTTGATTTCTGCAAGGACTTAAACACAAGAATGGACTAGAAATTAGACTGCACTCATAGTATGTCCCTTCGTCAACAGAACATGTCTGAAGCACTTTCAACTGCTGGTGAGGTAATTAATAAAATTATGCCTTCAAGTTATTACTGCGTAAAATAACTTGACACATATGGCAACAGTAATGCTGCTAAATTTGTTTTGTTGGCGTAATCACCTTGCTCTGCTGATTAGAGGAACGTCTGTTAATCTTTTCATTAAAAATCTTACATTTTTTCTTTAAAACTATAGTTGTTTAAAACTAAAATGTAAAATATGACAACATAAGGGAAGGTCTAAATTTATTATCATATAGTAGAATAATATAAATCACATTAAAGTAACACGCAGTATATGTTTTCAACCACATTTTTAAAGAAAGTCATCCTACAGCTAGGAGAAGTTACTCAGTAAACACTTGGAAGTAGGGTTTTTTACAGTGACAAGTATTTTGTTTTAATCAGAGGTAACTTCTACCATAAGTACAAATGGAACATTTTCTGTTTTACTTTTTTTCAAGAAGCTCTGGTCAAGGACTAGGTAATTTAAATTGAAAATCAAGTACTCAAAAAAAAAAAAAACCAAACTAGTTTTCATCCTCAGATCTGTGAGTAAAAAATAATGTGAGAGGATGAAAATTCCTAGTTCTAAGATGATCAAAAGGCAGATGACCATAAATAATCAATTTAATCGGACAAACAGAAATGTTACCTCCTCTGTTTAATTAAACTTTTTAGTTGCTTAAAGTGCTATGGCACATTCACTTTGTCCCATGCATACAGCACATCTAAGTTAGCATTACTGAGATAATTCAAACAATAATGAAGTGTTGATTTCACATATTTTAATTCATTCCATTTTCATTCAAATTGTAAGTAAGAAGGAAATATCATCTAATAAATAAAAGATGCTTTGTCTGGCATTTGAAAATTAAGTAACTTACAAATGAAGGATCTGAATAAATGTTTGTAAATCACAAGTCCATAGATAAATTTGTGTGGATTTTGTTTACCTTCTAGTCTTGCAAAAATAAATATATATGTTTGCATCAATTATTGAGCATGGGCCTTTGTGTGGGGAAATATTCTAGAAGTAAAAATATTAAAAAAGCGGCAAGCAAGGATTAGCTACTCTGTCCATGATTGAAATAATAACTGTGTGGTGGTTTTTAAACAAAACAATTGCTTATATCACTTCGATTTAAATCAGTATCTACAACCTGTAGGTATCTACTAGCTTTTTATACACCTCTTGCAAGACACACGAACTACAAAATACAGTGGTGAGGACCATGCATGGGAACCAGGAGGCTGGGCGTTCATTCCTCCTCCTCCTGTAGACCTGCTGTCTGTGCCAGGTGAATTATTTCACCCTTCAAAGGATCGCAAGCTGTCCTGACCAGGACAAGGCATTCAGGTCCGTGATCACAGCAGCCACCCAGAACCACCTTGGTACTGAGTAGAGATATGCTATGCTGCTTTAATGTACGCAGTTATCTGCTGTTGCTGCACGCACCATTTGGTTGATTATCTTACTTGTCATTTCAGAAAAGTTTGAGCTAAACCAACCAGGATAGTATATGGGCTGTGTCTGTCTTGCGGGTTTTTTTTATGATGCCATGTCTGCATCCAGGTTTTCCACGTGGCCCAGAACAGATGTAAGGCCAGCCAAAAGAAAAGTTGAACAAGTTCAAGGAAATCATTGTATGGAAAAGAAAAAAGAAATCTTAAACCCAGATTTCTGTCCTTGCTTACATGCATTTTTTTAATGACTCTACCCACCAAAGGACTATTTTGTTTGCCAGACAGATGTTTCCTAGAACTAACATATAATGAAGGATTTCCAAGCTGCAGCAAATCTCTTAACCACTGGCTCTGGATTTCCTGAACGGGGCTTTTCAAGGGGTAGGGGGGGGGAATCCAAAACTCTGAAGAAAAAAAAAAAAAGAGAGAGATGGAAAAACTTGAGGCCAAGCTAAAATAGTACAAAACAAGGAATTCTGATTAAGTTAAAGAAGAGGGGGGGGAGGGATGACAACAACAACAAAAAAAAAACCAAACACCCAAGTGCTTGATTCCTTGATATTGTGGTTTTGTTTAGTGAGGGGGGGGGCCTAAGGTGGTAGCTTCTGTAGGAAACTGCTAGAAGCTGCTCCCCTTTGTTCAGTGGACTCAGCCAGGCCTAGGGCAGACCCGCTGCTGGCCAAGGCCGAGCCGATTGGTAGCAGAATGTTCCATTATAACGCCTCTGCGATAACGTATTTAAGAAGGGGAAAACAGAAAAAAAAAAGAGAAGAGAAGATGTGAAGAAGCTGAGTGGGGGCAGAGGCGCAGAGAGGGAGGCGCAGGCCTCGTGGGCCTTGCAGGCCTCACCCTCTGGCCTCTCGCCAGGCGGCCAACTGGGCCAACTCGGCCCGGCCCAGCTGCATGAAGTGGAGAGGAGATGAGATGGATGATGTGAAAAGATCCTGAGAGGCTTCTGCCAGCCTGGTGTGAAGAATTTTTCTTGTGAGAGGAACAGCTACAGACACCAAGGTCAGTTCAGAAGGAGGGGGAGGAGTAATGTGGCTCCTGGCCAAGATTCCCCTGCAGCCTGTGGTGATGACCATGGTGGAGCAGGTTGTCCCCCTGCAGCCCATGGAGGTCTACAGAGGAGCAGAGATCCACTTGGAGCCCGTGGAGGACCCCACACTGGGGGAGGTGGATGCCTGAAGGCGGCTGTGGCCCATGGAGGGCCCACTGGGGCAGCTGTTCTGGAAGGGCTGCACTCCGTCGAAGAAATGACCCACACCAGAGCAGTTTCACGACTGTGGCATATGGGTGGGACCCCTCACTGGAGCAGGGGAGGAATGTGAAGAGTTCTTCCCCCGACTATGAAGCAGCGACGTAAAACAATGCGTGATGAACTGACCGGAACGCCCATTCCCTCTTCCCCCCTGTGCCGCTCGGGAAGGGGAAGGTAGCAGAGATAATGTTAAGCTTGGGAAGAGGGAGGGGTGGGGAGGAAGTTTATCTTGTTCTCTGTCTCATTATCCTGCTGGTTTTAGTAATAAATGAATAGTTTTCCCCAAGTCGAGTCTGGTTTTGCCCGTGACGGTAACTTTAAGGATTTCTCCCTGTCTTTATCTCAAACCTCGAGCCGTTTTTCTTATATTATCTCCCCCTATTCTCTCGGAGGGTGGGGGGAGTGAGAGAGAGACTGCGTAGTCTGGTCCCGATGGGGGACACTTGATCAGAAGAGAAAAATGTGTAAAAACCCCAGATTTGCTTGACTTAGTCTTACAACAACAAAAAAACCTAAGCAGGTCTATACCAAGAGAGGTAAACTAAGCAAAAGGAAAAAGACTCAGAAAGCCAGAAGGCGAAGGTTGCCACAGGTGACTCTCGGTTGAGATGGCCTGGATGAGGCAGGTGTGAGCACGGAGGGGACCCGCTGAGCATTGGGCAGCGACACAGAGGTGGGGCTATGCTTCGAGAGATGCCTGTGGGTCACCAGGGAGCTGGGGATGCCGATCTTTCCCTGTGCCCAAAGGAACAGGAGTCTTTTTCCCTCCCTGACACATGTCCCTCACCATGTATGAGGGGAAAGCTGCAAGGCGGCTGAAGGTACAAGGCTGCAGGTGGAAATGCCCAACGTTGCATCTATCATGTCTTCTTGGAAAAGGAAATGTCAAAACCACTTTGAGCTTTTAGGAGGACATAGAAAGATGACAAAAATTTTAAGGGTTAAATGATGTGGTCAGTAATAGAAACAAGGCCGTATAGGTTTCTGAAAGTGATTTGCAGTGTATTTAGGCACACAGAAATTGTAATATGTGTTGCTCTTTGAGTGTGAAAACCCCACCGCCTGTGTAATGCGATGTGTGAGGTCCGCACAATATGAGAGGATGAAGGTATTTCAGTCTCTGAGATGTCCTCAGATCTGCGTTTTGGCTCGCCCTGCTTGAACTGCAATGACAGTTTACAGGAAATCATATCCACAGAGTGTGTCGAATAGACAAATGTGCTAAACCCCTTCCTTTTCAGCGGGTCGGGGTTTAGTTCCCGTCAGGTTTGCGTTAATGACCCACTGACCTACTTTCCTGATCCACCTGGCAGAACTCTGCAACCCTGAAACCTGAGGCTCCGTCAGCTCCACAGATTTGTTCTGTTTAGGTTTTGTGACAGAAACCGTTAGGAGAGTGACACTGCAGATAAAAAATGAAATGTGCTCTGCACTTTGGTATTGCAAGTGTATTTTTATTTAATTGTGTAAGAGTTATCCATCATGATAGAATTGTCCGTTTCATTTATTTTTTTTTAACGGCTCTGTGTTTTATAAGGTTTTCTTCTCCCTCCCTCATATTACAAAGGAAAATGAGCTGTGTGCATTTATCTGGTGATTTCTAACCAGTGCTGCTTCTTCGCCCGCTGCAGACCGAGAGTAAAGGGAAAAGGCAGACACAATGGATCAGTGAGGAAAAGGCATCTTCTGCCTGTCTTAAATCATCTACTTTACAGAGAAGCTTAAATTGCTAGAAATAAAAAAAGCTCCTTGGCAGCTCAACAACTGCATATAAAACAAATCGTATTTTTCAGTGAATCGTAAATGTCACTGTCTCAGATAACATTTATGCTTTCATAGAAATAGGAACTTAATTTTCCCCAGTTATATTATTAACTCACGTTGGTGAATCAGATCACCTACATTAAAACAGAAGCAGCCGGTGACTCAGAACAATGATACGTTTAAAGATCAAGCGCCGCATTTGCAAGTACCAAGCTGCACGCAGATGGAACTGCTTCTTTGAACCGCCAGATAAAGATTGATCTGTTAAAATCCTGCTAAAAATGGGCACCAAACGCTTGTTGTCAGAAGTGACTGACAGCCCGTGTCCCCAGCCGAAATGAGGTTGGGTTTGCCTGTTCATTCAGTGGGTGCACAGCGACAATACAGGGGAGAAGAAGGGCTGTGATGGGACGAGCTGATTGCCATCACTTTAATGTCCTTTTAGAAATTGTCCTTGTTAAAAAAATAAATAAAAAACACTGTTATTGCAATGTATTATTTAACATTTGAACCTTCTTGTCTTGCTCCCTCTGGCTTGGTACTTGTATGGCCCTTCATCACCCTGGTGCGCAAACACGTGGGGCAAGGATGTCCCCTACAAAACATTTCCCATACTATGAGCTCAAACAACTAACATTCAAAACACTGAAAACAAGTATTTACCTACCTCAGTCCTGGCAAGAAAGGGGCTGAGAGTTGCATGTAAGATAGGTATTATTTGATTACCATTTAATTTCTGCTTGACTCATCTCCACTTTAGAGTAAACAGATGCTGCTGGTGACACTGCCAATTTTTTTTTCATGCAGTTATACATTTAATTTAAAGCAAAGGAGCCCAGAGACTGACACAAATACTTTGAAAATATGAGCTGCAAGTCTAACTCACACAAAAATATATATGTGAATGATGATAGCAAATCCTGCGTGCCAGCAGAAGACTAACTGATGGTAGTATTTCAGAATTATACCTAAATGAAAGGTTCTCTGTTAGTTTAGAGGTTGTGGCATCTAATCTGCATTTTCATGAATTAGTGGGTTTCACCACGTGACAGAAACATTTTGATATATTAATGAAAGCAACAAAAAACATATGTCACTGTTAGATTACAAGTTGAAAAAAAGTTATTATATTTTCTCACCATGTATATTCCAACCGTTCCAGCTACATATATATTCCATTTCATCCTAGCATCTCTTACTCATGAAAGCAAAATGAATCACAGGGTAGACTGTACAGCCATTTGATTCAGTCCCCGCAGATTGCATTGATTTTTGTAACACAATAAACATTCTTTTCACCAGTATGTTTTGCTCAAAAGATGTTTATATTGCATTCATTAGACCAGAGCTGTTGAGTTTGGAGCTATCTTTTAAAGCAAGTCTGTAGGGATTTATTTTTATGTTTCTGATTTTAAAGGCTGTCTTGACATGTGGCTGATTTAAGTCTTTTTTTAGGGTGCTAATTTTGAGTAAAACAATTTTTCAAGTATTCCTGGATTCAACCACGGCTTTTCCAGAAACTCCAAAGCCCCCAGAGTGCCCACAATTGACCTGAGAAACATGGAGACAAACGATGGCTCAATTTATTTCTTTAACTGTGCAGCGTTAGACACTGTGACCCATCGAGGAAAGATGTGGAATTGCTGAACGCTTGTGAGCTGACCCAGTTTGAGTGTTTATCTCTATTCAAGCGTCCTGTGGCTTAAAAAAAATTGCAGCCTAATACAAATTTCAGGCATTTGAGATTCTTTTTGGCAATTTCTATTCATTCCATCCATCTCAGGCTGCATTACTTGCCTTTGTGATCTTTGGGTCAGTAATGGCTTGTTTTTCAAACTAAGCCTGTGTTGAGCTAAATCCTCAAACACACACTGGCATACACACATTCACGGATGGTCCCTCATAAAAACCAGAAAAGTACTTGAAAAGTAGCAAATTCAAAGGCTGCACTTGGCTTAATGTTCTTTGAACTGCCAAAAATGGTATTTGCAAAGAAATGAATGTTTACTTCCCAAATAGGAGCTCCATCCTGCACTTCTCTGAGGGGCTCAGTACCCTCCTTTCACAGCCCATGAGTGGAAATGGGGGCACTCGGCACATCGCAGCCTGGCTTGGCATTTTGCAGGAGCAAGCCCCTGGGCCTCTCTCTTCCCTTCATGCCTTTTCTTTCGCATCTTCAGCCAAAGAGCTATCTATAATTTTTGTCACTTCCATTTCCAGTATGTCACCATGGATTATGAAAAGTAAGCCACCGTCCGCCCATTTGATGGAGTGCATCACTGCGGATAATCACTCCGGAATGTAAATCAGTTTGCTGTTACCTGGTTACTGCTGGTACATGCACAAAATGGAGAGGAGATGGCTCTAGCAGGCTGTAGGTTTAATGTATGGTGGTGAATACTTATCTAACTGCCCTCATTTTAATAGCTGTGCTCAGAACAATACAGCAGTGTGATGCATTCGTCTGCCTGCACAGGATCATGTCTGCCTGTATTTACAACATCATGCTGACGAGAAGCGTTCCCACAAGCGGGCTTTAAATTGAAGTTGTCTATCACATCCATTTGTCTTCCAGAGAAGCAGCTCGTGATCTTTCCGGGAGGCAGTGGAGCAGACCGGCTGCAGGGGAGGAGAGGGCATCGCGTCAGCTGGGAGGAAGGTCAGCTGAGGTCACACACCTCCTTTCCTAGCATGGGATCCAGCCCAAAGGTCTGAAGGAGCTCACGGCAAACAGCCCCAAGACTCCTGGCGTAGTCCCTCTCATCCCTGCACACCATCTCCAAACTGGAGGAAAACATTGCAGAAAGGAGCAAGATCCAAACCGAGCCCCAGTAGCAGCTATAGGGGCAGGAGATGTGGGGCTGAGGAGAGCACAAGAAGGCAGCCTGGAGAAAAGATGCTACAAACTCTGGGCACAGCAAACTGCTGCTGTCTCATGGGGCAACTGCTGTACAGAGGTGCTAAACCAAACTGTTCGAGGAACCTGCCAAATTGCCACGTGGTGCAGAGAATATGGAGAAATCAAATCCTTCTGTGCTCAGAACAGGTCATTCTTCTTTTAAAGGAGCAACATGGGAGCAGCATCACATTTGGTGCCGCTTACACATCTGATGATGCCGCTACCACTGTAACTTCAAGTTGATCACCACTGAAGGATCCAACATCCTTCAAGTCACTTTTGCTCTTACAGGCAGACTTTCTCCCACATATTCTGAGAAAACATTTGCCCTTGAACTGGAGCCATTTTTCTGGCAGTCTTCAATGGAAAATACTGGATGGATTCCAGTAATGATGCAGGTTTGCCTTGCTTTTGTCCCCACAAAGTGCTTAAGTTAGACACAGAGGCACAGGTGTCCAGTTTCCACAGTAAAGGCTTGTGAAAAAGCAGACACGTGTGTGCATGTATGCAAATACACACACGCACATGCGGCCTCACAGAGACTGGCACAAAAAGATACCAAACCTCTTAATGGACATGTTAAAAATGAATTCTTTTTTTGTATTCAAAAAAGCTGGTGGTGTTTTAATGGCAGTATTCTACACACTTACACCACTACCCATGTAGAGAGGTGCTTGCTACCAGAAGCAAGGGCATTTCCAAGCAACAAGTGCACTGCATGTTGTTTATGATATGTTTTAGCAGAGAACCGGACAAGTCTTACAGGACTGACCAGCACTGCCTGCTGTGACCAGCTTCTGTCTGGGTGCACAGTGACAACCCTGAGGCTGACTCCCAATGACACTGAGCCCCTTCGTGTTCTTGCAAGGTGCCACTTCTTCAGAAGGTTGTTGATTCACCATGCCCAAGCTGTAAGACTACTTCACATCTCATTGCATTCCTTGATACGGTCCTCAGATCCTGCCAGGAGGGAGAAATCCCCATTGGTAAGGAAGTCCCAGGGAAAAGGAGAGTGAGGAGAGGGGACAGAACAAGGCTGTAAAGTAACTAGTTTTCTTTCATTGTTTTGGGAGGAACTCAAAGGCTATCTCAAAAAGGAATCTGATTTGTCCCAATCTCTGTATAGCAGTGTCCTGGACTGCTGATGTAATAGGCATTTGCCTATTGGCATTTGCCAGATTGAGGGATAGTCTAACCGGTACCTAACCAGACCTCTGATTATTTGCCAAAATTTTTAAAAGATGAAGTTCTATGTTCATAATATATCGTTACTTTTTATTGTGAGCCTTTGTCTCATGCGATAAAGCAATGACTGATTAGTGGAATTTTTTCTTCAAGTAAGAAAATATTTTTTTTTTCTCCTCCTGCCCCTAAGTTTTCAAATTTCCCCTTTCTCTGTCAACAAAATCATTCTGCAATAGTTCTGATTTTACTGCCAACATGAAAGAATTTAGAGACACTTTTCTCAACTATACTTGACAACTCATTCAAGTAGCCTCTTGAGCCCACAGAGGTATCTTTTACATTATCTGTTGGCACAGACACTTTTCCTACAGTTGCACCTAAAGTTTGTGCGTATTTCTTTCAGTTTCCTTTCCCTGGAATGCATAAAATTAAAAGAAGAAACATCCTTGACAGCTTATTGTGTAAATCCTTCTGACACAGTTTCGACATTTCTCTAGGAGATGAGTACTGATCAGTACAAAGTAGGTCAAGAACTCCTAAGAGACACAGTGACTGCCTTTGATTTTTCTACCTTGAAGTTCAAAGAGCATGAGTAAGTTCATTGAAAGAGGAAGAAACAAGTTATTTAAAGAAATAAGGACTCCACTTTGCACGTAGTGCCCAGAGAACTATAGAAAGAGCAAGTCATGATCCAGGCGGTGCGTGGGTGCAGGTGCATGTGTCTGTATGTACTTTCCAAACATTGCTTTGAGACAACACTATCAGTAATGGATAATGAACTCTTTCTCATGTTGAAAGCTGTTATTTTAATAATTACTTCAATTAGAAGGTTGACACTATATGTTACACCTATACACTATGCCTGATATCAGCCTGAGTAGAGCAACTATTTCTTCAAACAATTTACTTAAGCTAAGGACCACATGGACTAAAATTTAGAAAAGTGAGCAGCTACCCTCTCCTTCAGCTTGTGTGAACTGAGGGTAAGTAAACTTTCAGGATGGGAACTGTATAATTGTATAGGAGTAGGAGCTGTGCCCAATGAGCCACTTGGCTTTGGGCCGGGCATTGGTACGTAATCCTCTTTTGTCTGCAGCATAGACATTGCCTACAAGATTATGGTGTAGAGCAACAGGAATGTTAAATAGAGTGATGATACCCACTGGTGAGGAGTTACGGAATTGGGACTTACATCAGCTGGGAGAGGACTATATGCATCAAGAAGAATGACATTTTTCACCGTTCTCCTGTTCAAGGGACAGATAAATTGGAAGACTCTCAGGGGCTTCGGTCTCAGCTGCCACAAAAACGTTGCCTGATGCACAAGCCAGGTAATGAGGAAAGAGCTGTACTACCTCAAGGCCCTCCTGGTCACGCTGTGGCTGCCTCTGACCCTGGGTTAGCTGGCATTTAGAAGAGACACATCAGAGGAAGGTTAATGTGACAGATGAAGACAAATGCTGAGAAATGATGGAGATCTTATCCCAGAAACATTAGCGTGGTCAATTTAAAAGCTGTTGCTTGGATAAATTCCCCTTATGAGCAGTGAAAGATGTTCTGATTAAAGCTGTGTAGGTGGCTAAATTCTGTTGTGTATGGCTGTGTCACTATTAGAGATATTCCCTTTGTTTCACAGCAGAGAGAGATAGCAAGTAAACCTGTCTGCTGAATTAGAGTTAACATGAGTAAAAATTGAAAGCAATAGTTCCAATTTACCTTGGCTTTACTTTATGTATTTTTTTTTAAACACTGTGCATTACTGCCATATGAAAAGTAGGTTTTTCATGCTCTACACCACTGGGAAGATGAGCTATGACATTACAATGTGCTTCTCCTCATGCATGTTTTCACTGGCCCACTCTGAAAATAGTCGTAAGACACCAGGAGGACATGCCTCTGGGACTGTTCATGAAGGAACTCCAGCTGTGCTTCAAGGGAAATGAGAGCAGTCCACTACTCACTTATCCCTCTCCTCCCACCCTGATGCTATGAGACTCGGTGGCCCAAGCAAGCCTCCTGCTCCAGAGGATTCACCCTGCATTTGGCCAGAACTAGGTAGCCTTTGGAGTGGTTAGGCGATGGAGAATCACAGAATCATAGAATAGTTAGAGTTGGAAGGGACCTTTAAGGGTCCTAAAAGTCCAACCTCCCTGCAAAGAGCGGGGACATCTTCAACTAGATCAGGTTGCTCAGAGCCTCATCCAACCTGGCCTTCAAGCTGTATACAGGCAGGCACAGGAATATTAGGGGATGGTCTGTCAGTCCTGTAGCTCGGAGTGATATGATCTGTCTCTCAGTGAGTCCTGGCTAGAAAAAAAAAAAAAAAAAAAAAAAAAAT
>JAAGAY010136275.1:0-26706 GCA_011801015.1 Ardeotis arabs | reverse complement strand
CGCACTTACTTTGGATGCCTAGTGCAGGACTATATCAGCTTTCTCCAGGAAAACAAGGAGTGCCATGTTTCCAGCACTGATATGCTGCAAACGATTCGGCAGTTCATGACCCAAGTCAAGAACTATTTGTCCCAAAGCTCCGAACTTGATCCCCCAATCGAATCACTGATTCCCGAGGACCAAATAGGTAAGAAACACTGTCCTGCGTTTTGGGAGAAGGTGAAAATGTTTAATCTGTGTTTATAGTGATTGTGCTGGTTTGGAAAGGCGAGGTTGATTTTTTGCTAGCAGAGTTCGAGCCATTGAGTATTTAACTCTTAAAACAAAACCACCCCCTCTCACCCCCAGTCACCCTAGCAACTTGGAAGAGCAATGCTACAAAATTGTTCATAAAAGGTTATGCTTAAAAGAATGGCAGTGTGGACTTTTTGCCTGTGATTGTTACTTTTTTTTTTTTTAGCTGCCATACTGTTAATGATACACGTGTGCCAGCAAATAAAGGATTCTGTATTTTTCCCTGAATGGGGCTGAAGTAGTTCTCACTGCTTGGACCAAAACTGTTCCTATTTTAACCGTATGGATTGTAGCCATAAAACTAGAATTTGTTTGAAACCAGTGACAGTTAAGAGCAGAGAGATATTCTTTCTTTTGAAATAAATCTTATTCTTTCAGACATTCTCATTCACTCTTAGCAAAGCTGCACTTGTCCCTACGCTTTAAGCTAAATAAAAAGATAGATGAGAGTTTTAAAAAACCAACAAATACGTGCAAGAGAGAGAAGGGGCTGCTAACCTCGGGTTTTCTGTACCTCTCTGTTTATAAATGGTTGCAGATGAGCTGTATGTTTGAATACATGTTTTAACAACAGAGAGAGACTTGTGTATCCACAAAAGTGAAATCATTGTTGCTGCATAAAATCTTACTGCCCCTTTATCTCGCAGAGTCTGAGCAGTATTTGTAAAAGAGCCTATAAGCCACATTTAGGAGGTAAACATCCCTCAGGGCAGAATACTTTCCTTGTGAGCTCACTTCAGTCCTAATTTGCTTGTTTTCCTTCTGTACCCCAGTGTCCCAACAGTTGGCCTGGTGCAAACTTGGCAGATAGTTCTTTCTCCGGGACTAGAGCGTGATTTTGTGTTGACATTTCCGTCCTTGACTGAGAGGAAGTATTCTCACATAACCTCAACTTCATTTACACAAAGTCAATTAAAAGTAACAAGCACTGCTAAAGCAAGTACAGCACTACAAAGAGTGTCCTCAAAACTGAGACTCTTTCAGAGATGTGTAATGTTCTCGTTAGAATAATGAAGAATATTACGTGGGTGTTTTGTGGAAGAAAAAAGGGTGAATTGAGTGGTGGTGCAGGCGTGTTTTCGCCTGGATTTCTGCAGAGTACTGGATATTGGATAAATAAATACAGATCTAGTTTGCTTGTAACTTTTTTGAAAGCTTGGTTTGACTTGTACTTTTCATTATGAGGGTGTGGTTAAATCAGGCTGTGGGTCTCTGAAGACTGGTAAAATGCTGTCTGTTTTTAAACGTTTCAGTAGCGTAAGCTATGAAATGTAACTAACCTACATTGGTTTTCTTTAGTGACAAAGTCTGGCTTTGATCATGCGATTACATGCAATTAATTTATAAAGTGGGATAGTTTAAACAAAGGAAGAACTTGCTTTTGAATCATTTAGTGCCTATGGCTTGAGCCTGCAAACAACCACCACAGTGGATCAGGAGCATCAGATGTTGCTGATCTAAGCAGATAACTATGTGACAGCAAGATTTAGTCATCCCTATACAGAACTTTTTATGATGCAGCCCTGCCTATTATCCACGGCTCTGCTTGACTATTTCAGTGTGGAATTGCAGCCCCAATTTTAACTTTATGAGTAGTCATTTATCCTCTGTTGTCAGTTACGCTTTTGTGGTGCAGGTTTTTCCTCTCGGCGTGTCAGCCTAGGGCTGGATGTGTTCTGGGGCAGCCAGACTTCACCTTATCTGGCTGTTGTCTCCTAAATTTCAGTACGTGCTAGAGCAGCACCCCCCAGGCTTAGTGAAGACCTTGGTGTTTGGGACTTTCTCCTGCGTCTGTGTAATGATCTTTGTGATAGCGTAGCTTTTCTTGTAGAACTGCATCATGGACTTGCAAGCAAAAGACTTCTGTGGGAGATCTTTTAAGTTTCCCAGCTGGGGGGCACATCAAATTGTTTAACTTCTGCCAAACCATTGGGAAAATGCGCATCAGTATTTCTAATTACTCCTCCTGACAGGTGCCTCCTAATCTTAGCACTGTAGGCTGTTAACTCTTCCTCAAACAATGGGATTCCCAGTATAGGGACAGAATCAAGAGTAAGGCACATGGCTTTTTATTGTTTAAGGACGAATGCAAAATATTTTAAGTTGTCCATTCCTGAACTTGTATCCACAGAACAAAGACCTGGACTGGTCAGAGGAGACCCTGATAGTCCACAGCTGCTTGAATAGCAAATATTTGGGAGTTCTCGTTTGTGTTTCTTCTTTTGCTAGCTGTGAACAGAAGGGCATCAAGTTGACTGTTACTGCTTCACCAGGTAATCACCAGGCAGCATCAACAGCTGAACAACTGCAGCGTCAGTGCCCAAATCTGGGCCTAGCCCAAGAAGTGACTGGTTTAAATAGTTTGGCAATATTGTATTAACTGATCGCCTGGGAAGGTACCTAAACAATACTGCCTGTTATGCGTTTTGGTGTTTCTAATTTGTAAGGGATTTTTAAATGTTGACTGTTAAAAGGGGCTTGGAGAGAAGGTGTTGGCCCCTCACTGGCAGGCCGTGCCTGGTGGCAGGGACTGGGGCCTGCGTGGAGGCGGCGCAGGCAGGCGGAGCTGGAGGCTGGCGGCCGAGCACAGCCCGTTCCCTAGGGGAGCATCTGCCAGCCGCTCTGAGGGAGCCTTCTCTGAGCGGTGCTTTTGCCTTGATATTCCTCTGCTGGAGGCGGTGTTCGCTTTTGTTCCTAAGAAACTTTATCATGTTAGCTTCAGGCCTGTTTCCCACTTACAAAGATAACTTTAAACCTGGTCTCCAAAGGACTAGTGGTGCCCTTCTCCCTCCTCTGCCGTGATATCACATGCAGGTTTTGTATGTAAATGCTCCGCTTTATCCTACAAATCTTTAATGAAAATACGAAATAGACTAAAGCCCAGGGCTGAGCCCCTTAGTACCTCTTTTCAAATATCTGTTGTATCTGTCAGTCAGCCATTGATAATGGGGCGCTCAGTGCAGTATTTTATGCACACATCTTATGGTAACTACAGCGAGACAATATTTCCCTTGTTTGCGTATAGGGAAGTTGCATAGAATAGGGTTATGGGTCTTTAAAAGGTTAAGATACAGGCCACCCCCTGCTCCCCTCTTCTTCGCTTGGTCCAATTATCCTCTTAAAGGATGTAGAATGGTATGCCACTATTTCTTGAAAAACTCACGTCGGGTGTTTTTCAGCACTGTGTTGCTTTTCAGGTGTTTGTACACTAGTGTTGGTGTCCCGTCCCCCTTACCCTGTGGTTTATCCTAGTATCTTTTCATGTTGAGTTGAGGCTGACCAGCGTGTCCCCCAGTGTTCCCCCTTTCACTATGGGAGCAGGGGGACAGGGCAAATAAGAACCAGTGGTAAAAGAACTGAGCAGAGGCAGAGGATTTGGTTCTCCCGTTCCCAAACATCCCTTTGATTTGCTTTGTGACTTATTCCCTGCTCCTTTATTACTTCTTTAAAAGAAGACGTGTTTACCACACAGCCATAGTGAGACTTTTAATTAACCCACAGCTGAATAAAGCAAAACAAACCTAGCACAGATACTTCTATGATTCATTGGTGTATTTTGTGTGGGTAAAATGAGAGGAGTTGTACCCTAGAGACCTTTCTGCCCCGGTTGCTCAACTTCTGCTACAGCTGCCTATCCGCTGCCCACCTCAGTCCTACCTCTGTTTTCAGGGTTGTGCATATTATCAAGGAATGGGGGTTGTGTGAGGTCTTACTTCCAAGTCTTGCTCGTTCGGAGGAGATGCCCTTGCCTAGGAATGAGTCGCTGTGGACATCCACAAAGAACTGGACACTTGGCCATCCTGACATGAGCTGTCTTAAAACAGATCTGTATCAGTCATGCCAGATATTAGGAAAATTCAAAACAAAGCAAATGCAGTGTAGTCAAGTGTCTTGTATGTACACGACATGGTGTTGCAGAGCAACCTTTTGCTTTCAGCCTCCCAGGCAGTGTTACTTGTACTGGAGTGTGCCTTTTTGTGATGGTTCCCAGGCTTGCTCGGTCTCACTCTTTTACTGATGAATGGTTTGGCCATTGTAAACAGGGCTTGTGAGTAAATCCAGGGTCTGGAATCTGACAGGTAATCTCAGTGGAGCAACAACAGTTGGTATCAGGTAAACCGACAGTCTGGAAAAGGTGAGAGCACACCTGCGACTTCAGGCAGCAAGGGTTGTAAAGAGGCTGTGTAAGGACACTGGCGATGACTAATTTGTTGTCCTCTCTAGATGCAGACTTATGTGGTTTGCAGCAAAACAAAATACTATGTCAGCACAGGATACAGATGTGTTTCCACAAGTCACAACGAAACTAGCTGGCTGGCCTTTGCAATTCATTTATCAAAGCATTTCCAGTTCCCATTTTGAGGCTAGAGGCTAATTATAACTATCATTTCAGGAACGCTACATGGCGCTCAGCTCAAATAATAGGCAATTTAAAAAAAAAAAAGTGTCTGAAGAGTGTCTGTTCTGTTTTGGAGTATTAAGCATATTGGGAGGATAATTGAAAACACTTTGTGTATGCTGAAGTAAACAGGAATTTTTGCTGCAGATTTGGAATCTGAGAAATATACGGAGATGTTAATGCAAAGGATCAGTCCTCATTTCACAACTTAGATGCTAATCCGCCTGGGAGACCCTCCTGTACTTTGTTGGTGGCCATTAGAAGTTAAACAGTGAAAGCTGCTGCTGGCTGGGATTGCTTTGTGGGATCGTATCCAGAAACACCTTCATCTGAAAGGGGCCAGTAACAGCAGTTCAGAAGGAAGGGTAAACAGTTGATGTTCTGATCCCAAAGGTGCTTATAGGTGTCTTGTGACACTGGATATTGGTCTAAGACCCAGACCACAAGATCTGTCCTTTCAGGTTTTAATAATAATATAAATATTTATAGGTTTTATATTAGGATACATGTGAGTGTTGTTATTGGCCATTTAAAAAAAAAAAGTCCAGTCCTTACCAATCTTGCTATGCTGTTGGCCTCATCAGCTTGCTAGAATTTCCCACTTGAAAGTTGAGGGCAGAACTCTGTGGTTCTTATGTCTGTGCCAGGAATTCATAAGGGTGAAGAAAAGATTGTGTATTGTTCTAGGTTGGTTTGGTTTGGTATTTTTGGTTGGGGTTTTTTGCTTTATTTTTTAAAACAACAACAAAAACCTTGGACACACTGTCATATCTTAGTCACTTCCTTGTTTGCTGGCTAGTTCTGTGCAAACACGCTGTGTTAAAATGACAGTTTATCTCAGCCTATCCTTACCAAGCCGAGGCAGTTAATATCTCTTTGGGATCACAGCTATATGTCCTTTATTTTATTTGTCTCCTGTTAGCTGCAATGCAGTCACTACGTGGCACTGAAGGCTGCTTTACTAAATATCCTGTCCTATTTTTGATTTACCTGATGGCATTAACAGCACGGAAACCATTAGGAACAGCCTTCAGCAGTAAGAGCTTGGACCTTGTGTGGACCTTTGAGCGCAGCCATGTGAGTTATCTGCTCTCTTCCTCTGTGCTGCTTCAAATCGATTTAAGTGCCCAGAGAAACTGTGGAATGTGATCGAGTAAATTTCAAAGCAATTTCCAGGCACTGCTTTTGGGGCCTGTGACAAACTGCAGATATGAAAGAACGCCTCCTTGCCGTCTTGCACAGCTGTAAAATTCCGTGTGATTCATCTCTACGGGAAGCTGTGGGAGTGGACTAACTTACTAAGGGTCGAGGGCAGAAGACTTAAGGCTTCCACTTCTTGCCTACAGATAACAAGCCTGGCCCCGAGCAAGGACTGGTGCTCTGGAGGAATTTTCCCTCCTGGCAGCATCCAGCTCCTGTAGCCTCGGGAGGGAGATGCTGATACGGCGGGCAGCAGCCTGGAGCCTTAGGGATCAGTCACAGAAGCATGCCGAGTTTTCCAGTCTCCCATCCCAGGCTGGGTGCTTCCTCATTATCAGATCAAGGGCTCTGAGGATCCATGCGGAATTATTTACAATTTACTGAGCCTCCTGTGACCAAATGTGGTGGTGGCCCTGCTTTACTGAGATGAAGGATGGCTGACACTAACTATTCATGTGCAGAACTCCAGTGGAAGCCTGTGGGAGTTAAAATTTCATGGGGATAGAGAGTTCTTTCGCTTAACATAATGTTTGGCAGCACCGACTGCTTTAATTGTGACTTAAGCGAGACCAGACAGTTGGAATGCAAACTGCAGAGGTGTTCCACTTACAAGGAAAGCAGTTGGTGTTTTTGCTGTTTAAAAAAACTGAGTAGGCAGTAGAAATAAAGAAAGAAAACTGAATTTTCAGGGGAAAAAAATCATCATCAGTGAAGCTAGCAAGGAACTATGTGTACCTCTAGAAATTTAGCTAGCTAATACACCCATGGGCGAGACTTGTGCATTTTTTGTGGTGGAAAAATATTTCCATGAGCCCTGAGGACGGCTTTGACGGCAGGGGGAGAGGCAGTTTCTGTCACTGTGCAGAAGGGTGGTGCTTTTGCTGTCCTGACTGGATTTGGTAGTGCTGCCAGTGGTGACTGTGTGGCTCTCCCAAGTACCACAGATAAGGATCGGTCATTTCAAGTGCTGCCACTTGTTGTGTATAACTGGCGGCTGTGGTCTGGTGGGAAGCTGGATCCACTGTTCAGGCTGTGTGACAGGCCATCAAGAACATGTCAGACTGGTTATGTCTTTACTGATGGCCATAGGGAAATCTAGAAAATCGGGGGCAAATGCTGCTCCTCACATTGACTGTTTCTCCCTTCCAGCAGCTCTCACAGTCTCTTGTGAGAGAGCCCAGATGCCTCTAAAGCATCCAGGAATGAAGCAGATGTGGCTTTGCCACCTTCATCAGGGTCTTGGGATGGAAAAATAGCAAGAGAAGCTACAGAACCCCCAGGAGAATTGGGATAGGGCAGATGGGAGTTCCTGATAGAGTTGGATGTTTGGGAATTGCATGCCAGAGAAACACAGAATAAATGCTACGTATGAAGCAAAGGCAGCGTAAGAGGAGCTTGTGAAGGGTGTGTTTGTATGGAAAGGAGAGGTATGAAGACCCAAAAGGAAAAATGGCTGAACGCAAGGATAAAATAAATGAAAGCGTGAAGCAAAAGCAAGAAAACAGAAGTGGGAAATGCTTGTTTGGAGGGTATGTGTGTGTAAATCCCAAGCCTTAGAAAGAATCTGCAATTTAAAAAAAAAAGAGAGGAAAAAAAAAAAGAACAAGGGGGGAGAGAAAGACTGGTCTAAGAGAAAAACGTAAGAACAGGCAAAGCACTGCCACGAGTAGCAGGAATGTCCCCTGCTAGCCTGTGTACGCGTGTGATCCGGCGGCCACACTCTCCTCTTCCTGCTCTTGGTCGCTGTGCTCCCCTAGGACCTCTGCCTGCTCTGGGCTCTGGTCCTGCCCCACCATCAGGGTGCTGGTGCAGTGGCCAGGCTGAAGGGTCTTCAGTTTCTTTTGTGCTTGCGGGAGTGCACTATGGTACAATAACTGATGAAAGCTAATTATTAATGTAAGCCATGTTACCATAGGGATGCTGAGTGGGAGAGGAAACTAGCTTATAAAGTAAAAGTTTGCAGAGCAGTGTTTAGCAAAGAGCTTTCTCTGTTGATGTGGTCCGTACTTGGAAAATGGAGAATAACTGGTAAAGAAAAACTTGAGCAGAACAAGAATTTAAAAAAAAAAAAAAAAAAAAAAAAAAAAAAAAAAAGTGGTTACTGTGCCACATGCACACTGTTGCCAAAGAACTTCAAACTTGATGACAAAGCTGTATATGAGCTTGCATGATGAAATCTGAAGCTGGACAACACAGCTTGGTTTTCATTTACAGTTTAAAGCCCGTAATCTGTTCAACTTCATAAAGATCTTGACAAAATTGAGCCAAGTTTTAGGAGACCATGGTCGAGTTACAGTTTCTGATGGAAACTATGCAAAAAGAATGGGCTTTCAAGGCAAAGCAGACAAAAGTTACGGTTTTGACTGTGTTTTACTTTAAGTTTGGGAGTTGAAGTCTAAGCTCAAAGTGAAATAAAACTCGGACTTCTGGCCAATAAAGGAAAAAGTTAACTGGAGCTGCAACTTGCTGCCTTTTTTTTTTGTGTGTGTGTCTTTGTGTTGTGTGTTTTTTTTTTTTTTGTATTTACTACGTTGCCATAAATGAAAATGGAATACAGATTTTGTTCTGCCTTTTGTTTTCTTGTTAACAAACATCTGGAAACTTAGCTTGCATAATAAATAGGCCGTAGCAAGTAGGGTTTGCTCTACAGTGTCTCTTTTGGGAATGGTTATGTTAATACTGGCTCTGCTCTAGAGGAGGAATTCAGCTGGACTTGTGTTTTCCCATTGCAGATGTTGTCCTGGAGAAGGCCATGCATAAGTGTATTCTGAAGCCGTTGAAGGGCCACATTGAAGCGATGTTGAAAGAGTTTCATACCGCGGACGGTTCCTGGAAACAGCTAAAGGAAAACCTGCAGCTGGTGCGGCAGAGGAATCCTCAGGAACTGGGCGTGTTTGTTCCAACACCAGACTTTGTGGACGTTGAAAAGATTAAAGTCAAGTTCATGACCATGCAGAAAATGTATTCACCTGAAAAGAAAGTCATGCTGCTGCTGAGAGTTTGCAAATTGATTTACACTGTTATGGAGAATAACTCAGGTACGGTGCTGCTTGTGGTTTAAGTTTCTGAGCCTGGGGTTGTCTTTTGCTGGAGGAAGTCAGACCACCTAATTCTGCAGATATGACTCCCTCTCCTGAAGCTCTCACACCATTTCCTTGCCCTTTTGAGAGGGATTTTTCTTCTCTGCTTCTTTCCTGATATCTCTGATGCATCTGTCGGCACGTTACAAATTCAGCTTGAAGCAGAGTTGTGAAGCAGCTTAAAGAAAAACAGCTTTGCTTAACTGTAAGCTTTTGAAACTGACTGTTGGAAAAGCTGTCCTGTAAGCCTTGAATTTGGCACTGATTCTAAATGAGATTCTGAAAACTCTAACAGAGGTAACACCCTGTATTTAGCTGTAGTAGTTCAATAGTATGTATGCAATGTGACAGCTACAAGGGGTCTGTGTTAATGGGTGGAGGAAAGCAGCCTCTGATCCAGTATTTTTGGCTTGCTGTGCCCCTGAATGTTCTCATGTGGACATTTTATTTTGTGTTTCTGGAACAGAAACAACATCTATTTCTACACTGTAGCAAGAGTCCAAAAGTGACCTTGAAACCTAGATAATGAAATGGCACTACAGACCAGTAAGACCTGCCGAGTGGTCAGTGGCACAATTAAAACGCCGTGCTGGATGGCAGGAATTCACAGGTGCAAATCTGTTGTCTGACACCTTACCGTACACTGCTGCAGTAGGTCACGAGCTAAGGTGAAGCAACGCTGGTGGTAGTGGGAGATGTTTTTCCCTAAGCAAGTGTAAGGTGCTGCAGGTGGTTGGCAGTTTTCTTTCTAAGTGAGCATTGAATGTGCTGCTGGATCCAGTGCTGATCAAGACGCCTACTTTCTTTTGAGATTTGAGCTGAGTATGTGAAAGCCTGAGGCTGTGTTAAAGATCCCCAGGCACTTTTGCAAGATTTAGGTGTGAGCTCTCACCCAGCTTATTATTTCTGTGCAAAACCCTGTCATTTAAAATTTATATAGGAGACTTGGCCTGCAGTGCTCTAAACTTTTTTCTCTATGGTGTGTTACCACACTGAGTAAGGTATTTCCAACAGGCAGAAGAAAAATATTGAGAGGCTGCTGCATGTTAACTGTCGCACTGAGGGGCTTGGGCTACGATGTGGCAAATTCTCCTAGGGCTGTCTTGTTCTGTCACCTGAGGTTTGTAAAACAGGGCATTGAGCCAGCAGCTGTCTGAGTATCTGCTTCGCCATGGTACGCTCAGCCAGATAATGGTGTAATATCTGGAGGGGATGCCTTAGCTGGTGTAACTTTAGATATCAGCCCTTCAGTCACCTGGAGTTTCACCACAGTTTAAGCCGGCTCCTGCTCTTGGTGGTTTTAAGTGATCGTAACACCAGTTCTGCAATGAATACAGTTTGACCAGACCCGGAGATCTGGCCACATAGTATTTTATCAACAGGAAGTTTAAATGTAATAAAAGTGGTAGGAGCACAGACAGACCTAGGTACGGCATAGCCTTTGTGTGTTTGCTGTGTGCTGCCATTGCTGATGATGCTTCACCGGGTCCTTGGGAATGACAGGAGGCTTTGCTCACTGGTGTTTTTAACTGTGCTTTGTCAAGGAAACGAGCAGAGTTTTCACGTCAGATCTAATAGGCTTTTATATTTGGGCTTCTCTGGGATTCAGACTCAGTATTTATGGCTGGATCCTTCCAGAAAGTGGATGTTGTCCCTGCATGTATAAAGAAAACACCTATTCATCATCTCTTAGCAAGTGACCGAAGCGCAGGTGGAGGTCAGGCTGGACTGGCATGGCAGCCTTTTGTGAGTTGACCAGTTGAGCTGATGCCAAGGTGAGCTCAGTCAGTAAATTCCCTTGCAATGCCTCAAGGTGCATCATCAGATTTGCGCTTGTTAAGTGCAGGATGAAGCTGGTGTTGGTCTTCTGTCCAATGTCAGATGACATTCTCTTTGCTGAACATTGGTAACAGGAGGCTCTAGAGTAATACAAACATGCTGGTCAGTGAAGGCAGCAAAATAATGCTTTCCTCTCAAACACTGAAACTGGCGAAGGGTGTGGTTTGTCTATCGCTGTCTGTGTTCCCTTCAACCAGGGAGGCTGTATGGAGCTGACGACTTCTTGCCTGTGTTGACATACGTACTAGCCCAGTGTGATATGCTGGAGCTGGATACTGAAATTGAATACATGATGGAATTGCTGGATCCATCTTTGCTGCATGGAGAAGGTAATCTATTTATTTATTGTTATTAGAATTGGGTGAAGGACTAGGGAAGGCGGGTTCTTCCTCATAGCGCAGTTGCTGTTAACCTTGTTTGAATAGAAATCCTTTCAAGGGGAGTCCTAAGTCAGCAATGTCAGTAGCATAACAAGAGAATCTTATCAATATTTCCACCTTAAAGTAAGAGAAAGCTGGCTAACTTGAAGAGCACGGGACTGAGTGACCTGGGAATCTACTACTGATGTGTACTACCTCATGTGGGAATATGATGTTGTTTTCAACCAAGAAGGGGGAGGCATCGTGACCTAGCAAGCAAGCACAGACACTGCGCAGGTCACAAATGTGGCTATCCTGTGCCTGAAAATATCCTGAGAGTAACTGTAGTGTCACAGCATTCCGTTAAGTTGCGAGAGGTGTAATGGGACTTGGGTTAGGTGCTTTGTAAAAACTTATAGGGGAATTCTCTGCCAGGGAAGTGCTTTTGGAAACACTGGCCCCCTTAAGGATCTTCACTTCTTGCTAGTATTTGCTTCTCACAAAGTATTTTTATGAGCCCTAGGAATGTGCTTGCTGAGGCTCAAGTCTGCTAGATGCAAGGAAAACTCTTTCTTTGTTTTCACGGTGGTGTTTTTAACAAAGAGGTATTCTGCAAGCCTTTGGTAGGCCCCAGAATCTACGAGTTTATGAGGAAGTTTAAAGGTTCTTGTGACCAAGCTCAGCCGCAAGTTTAAGTGTATGTGTATGTTTCCCATTCCTGCCGTCTCTTGGCTTGCTCAAATCGCCCTATCCTCTTAGGTGCTGGTGTGCATGAGAGAACGGTGCCAGGATTCCTGCAGTCTGGCACTACTCTGTTCCCTGCTTTGTGCACAGAGCATCCTCTAGTGCACTGTTTGGGAATCTTAGAATGGAAAGTGCTTGAGATGTGAAGCTGGAGGTCATTAACATGCTTGAAAGGCAGAAGCATTGACTGGACTGCTAAGTCATGTTGTTTTTTGTGCAGCAGAAGAGGTCCATCCATTGGCTGGCCCTGTCTTTGGCACCAGCTGAACTGTACTGTGCAGGAAAAATTGTTTAGTGCTTTGAGGTTGTGCAGTTCAAATGTAACATTGTTGAATTTCTCTTATGGGTCTTGCTTGTGTTTTATGTATTAAACTTGTTGCAAAGCTGAAGGCTAGGAGGCTGTATCAGTGATACAGACAATACTACTGTGAGGACAGAATTTGGATGACTCCATGCGCAGACTGTGCTGCCGCGTAACTGGCAACTCCCACTCAAATGCTTCCCTTGGAAAGAGAGCAAGAGAGATCCATGACAGCATGTCTTCTGTTTCTCCTGGTTGTTGAGGACTGTTACCTCCTGTTGAGACTCCTTCTCTTTTGTGACCTGCAGCTTCTTTTGTACATCGGCAGCTCTGTCTTGGCTTTAATTTGTTCTCAACTCATGTAATAAAGCTGAAGTATGGAGGACCGTACACATCACCTCCTGAACTAGTTGGACATTATGGGGCGTGCTAAAAAGGTGACAAACAGTCTTCCATTTAGAAACAAAAGCAAACTGTTTGGGATGCTTCCAGGATATAAATCACACACACGCAGTCACTGCTTTATTGCTACCAAGGGTGGTTGCTTTTAAGTTCCTGAAGAGTGGTAGATTGTCTTTCACTTTGTTTAAAGAGCTGTGTTTATTTCATCCACACCTGAAGCTCGGGAAGAAAACAAATCACTGTTTGGAATTGTTTGGAAGAAAACTCATGTTCCAACTTTGTAAAAACACTCAGGAGTGAAGGAGTGACACCAGTCACTTCAGTAACCAGCCATCCCCAGCACCGGTGGGCCCAGAGTTAGATACAGCTGCACCACTTGAGAATATGGAGTGCATGCAACCGCTGCATGTCTCTTAGCAGCTGACAACATACCATCCGGTATTTTGCAGGCCAGTGAGCTCTTTATGTATAAATATTTTGTCAATAGAGTACAGAGACTTTCATATATATGTGTGTGTGTGTATATATATATTTAAAAAAAATAGTAGTAATGTTTATAATTCTGACTGTGAACAGTCAGAATTAGCATGGTGTTTGCGACCACTGAGAAGTTCTTCCCTTGCTGTCCTTCACAGGAGGCTATTACTTGACAAGCGCTTATGGAGCACTTTCACTGATCAAGAACTTCCAGGAAGAACAAGCTGCCCGACTGCTAAGTTCAGAAGCCAGAGATACTCTCCGACAATGGCACAAGAGGAGGACAACCAACAGGACGATACCTTCAGTTGATGATTTTCAGGTAGATCTTAGGGCTGAAGAAGAAAAGCAGGGGCTAATTGTTTTGTTGGAAATCCCCATTGGAGAGGTATGATGCATAATAATTCCCTTGGGATTCCACACAGTAAGTGGAATAAAGCAGTACTGAATATGGCTGGCAAATGTGCCTCAGTTTTGAAGTCTCTGCACTTTAAAATAGAGTTTGATTATGAGGGCCTAAAGAAAACACTGAATAATAGTGGAGCTTTCCCACTCTTCTTTCTATTTTAAATTGTGCATAGCAAGGACAAACTGAGTTATATGTTAGATTCAGCTTCTCTGTGTGCTTTAGGAAGGAACAAATCTGGATTTCCAGTGGTGTAAATCGGCCTAGCTCCCCAGTAGCTAATAGTGGCGTACCGCAGGTAATAGAAGAGGTGGGAGAAAAGCTTGCCTACGGTTTTGAAGTTTAAGCAAGGAGCAGAATTCTATGCTATGGATGTCTTTATGTTTGTTTGTGTTTTTTCTCTCCTCTCGGTTTCTTACTGCTCTTTCGGAGTAGGGCAGTAACTTCAACTGAAGAATAACAAAACAGTTGGGATTACTTCATCTTTTAAAACCGGGCCTGCATGTCTTTCGTATAGTATGCTGTTGATTGTCTGTTCAGATGCATCACTTTGGACCGAAGCAAGGAGGGTACTGGAATCAAGAAGAAGAGTTTTACTCCTTTGTATTCAGTTGTTTACAGCTCGTAGCACAGTGCAAAGTTGTCAGAGAGGCTAATGACAACCATCAGTTGGTTATGATGTAGTTAAGAGCTTGAGAAACGAAGGTGTGGGGTCATCGGGAGATAATGAAACCTTTCAGCTGAGGTTCCTTCTGCTTTATCGGTGTCCATGCAAACAACTACTGCACAACACTGAACAGGAAGGAGTTGGGAAAAGAAGCAGTCTTCCACAATTTGCCCCTCTTAAGAGAACTCATTAACAGAAACCCCAAACTATGGCCAGTGTACAAAGCTAGTCCGTCCTACTGGGATCCATTTTATATCCTGATTACCTGTAGTTAGGTGTCAGATTCAAGTAGCTGGAGTCTTTGTTCTTTCTAGCAAAACACTACACTTCATAGGAAAACTCATCACCTTGTATTCCTGCTGGATGACTAAATGACAGAAGATTCTTTCAGCGGGATCTTGTATTCTGTTTCACCTCCTCTGCCTCAGCAAATGAACTTCAGCCAAGCTAATTGTACAGTTGGATGCCATGCTGGATGTGGAAAGATGTGGGGGAAGAGCTGGCACGGAGTGCATCCAGTGCTTCTCCTTCTGTTGTCTCGTTCAAAAGAGAGCCTCAGACCAGTAAGATTGCACCGCTTCCAGGCTACACTTGCCACAAATTCAAGCAGTTTGCTGCCTACTCAGAATGCCAGTTTTCCATCTCCTTTCTCCATGTCCTGGAGTGAAGCACCTTCCTTACAACTAATGTGTAACACAACTTTAGCTCAACTCTTCTTTCCCACATTGAACTCAGGATGATGTGATCGCTGCATTTCTGCGACGCAGTCTCACAGCCTTATCAGCTTTTGGGCCCTGGAAGGCCTTCATCCTTCGTCCCTCAAAAGGATGGAAAAGCAACACATCCCGTATTTTGATTATGATTAAATACAAATTTCTCATACTGCATAAATAATTTTGATAATTAGTATGAGAGTTACAGCCATTTGTACACACCTCACTCTCTCCTTGAAGCAATCCTCTCCATCTAAATGCACATGCATTTAAAACCAGGTCTTCTGTGTGTTAACTACAGTAGAACTTAAATTCATGCTGGGTAACAAAAATTGATTAGTTCTATTCAGTTAGGTTCTGTTCCAATGCTTTAAATGCTGTTGCAAAGCTTCAGTGTTTCAGTCTGCAAGCTATCAATTACTTTATTAAAGTCAAGACTGCTCTTTGGAACTTAAGTCATATGAACATTCTTCTCAGTCTTGGCTTTTAACAGCTTATTTTTAGGAAATGTATTTTTTTTACTATTGTGGTTTAGCATGCTTAATTTATTCAGCATACAAATGTAGTCAATAAACAGGTCTTTTCCACTGCCATTTTTTTCCACCTCCTTTAATTTACTGCTTTTTTAGTCTTTAACTGCAGTTCATTTCTTTTAAAAATAAAACACACTACAGCAGGCAGCTTTGTTCAGGTGTCCAAAAGTTTTCTGGGATTTTTTTTTTTTTTCCCCAGTTATTGCTTTGTATTTTACCTTTTAAATGCTTTTTGAAATGTAGAGCTGCATTTCCCTGTAGTATGTATTTAGAATTTATCCATGTTGTCAGAGTTATGGGCATGTGTTAGTTTCAACAGAGAAAAAAGATCCAGCTTTTGCCTTGGTATCTATGGATTTACTCTGTCTGTTCACTCTTAATTGCAAGGTTAGCATACAAGCCAAGGAAAGGAGGATGTCGACTTACGGATTTCTGTTACGCCCACTGCAGGCTTGCCACAGTTCTGCTACCAGCATCACAATTCACAAGGCAGCCATAACGTACAGGAATCACCGATGTGTGTTTCACAACTCGAACGTGCAGAGGCTTGCTGTTTGATGCTAACTCTTCAGTTTTCAGGGGATCAGTTTGGGTTTCTGAGTTTCTGATGTCTGTTTTCTCATTCTACAGAACTACCTTCGTGTTGCGTTCCAGGAAGTTAACAGTGGATGTACAGGAAAGACCTTACTAGTAAGACCATATATCACTACTGAAGACGTGTGTCAGCTTTGCGCTGAAAAGTTTAAAGTGGACAACCCAGAAGAATATAGCCTATTTCTTTTTGTTGATGAGACCTGGCAGCAACTGACAGAGGACACCTACCCTCAGAAAATTAAGGCAGAGTTGCACAGCCGTCCGCAGCCCCAGGTCTTTCACTTTGTCTACAAGCGCATTAAGAGTGATCCATACGGTGCCATTTTTCAAAACAACAACGACTCAACTTCTTAAAACCAGCAACTTGTTGTTTCATTTCTGTTCCTTATTAACTGTTGAACACATCTTTGTTGGCTGCCTTCCTTAGGAGCTAAAACAGGTCTTAAACCATAAATGCCTAGGAAAACACACACAGACGCTTCTAGCATCGCTTACAAAAACCCATGTAAACCATATGTACGGCCAGTTACGCGGAATATTCCACCAGCGTGTTTGAGCAGCCCATGAGGCTGAATTTCTTGTACCACAGACTCTCTCAAAGCATATTATACTGTGGCCTTCTGCAGGTCTTTTGCTGTAGAGTGCGAAAAATCTATTTTCTTACACTCTTCCTGTAGCCAAATGTCATTTTGATTTAAGTATTTCAGTAAACTGGCTGGTATGAGCTCAGTTTCACCAGCATGAGTTTGACAAGACTGTCCGATGCAGGGCATCAGTTAACTCATAATTACCTGGATGATTGCATCCTTTCCTAATTTTTTTAATTACAGAAAATTGCCTTGTTTTTATATATATATATATATATATATCATAGAAATTTTATAGCAGTTGCAGGTAAACTGTCAGGGTTGGTTTTTGAAATATTTTTTTAACTATAAAGTATTCTATAATTATGCATGTGATTTTAACATTTAATATACAAGAATAAATCTCTTGCTGGTTTTAGAGTATTGCATTAAAAGTCTCTGTGGTTTCTCCTCTTTTCCTGTTACAGGAGAGTTCTTATGAAACTTTGGTTATCTGTAAGAAGATTGTAACACTGGCACTGGTGATTTCAGTGCCTGTACCTGAACTTGATGTACTGTTACCTGGATTATTGTTTATGTGCATTGTTTTAGACAGAACTAGGGGGCTGGAAGAGGAAAATGAAAGAAAAGGATGTAGAGAAGGGGCAGAGAAGGAATGTGGAGAGCCTAATTTAGGATTAAAATATGTTAGTCTGCTGGTTCAGGCTCCTTGCAGAAAATAAGCAAAGGAGGTTGGTGAGGAACTTTTACGTAAGCAGTATTGTATATTTGTAGAGGGATTTGCCAGCGCCTATCCCAGATACTATTTGTCTTAGCAGAGAATTAAATATATCAGTAAGGTGAAGGAGAACACTAACTATTTTGTGTAGTCTGTCACCAATGTCAAAATGTCTTGGACTGAAGAATGTGTTGTAGCATTTCATGGTTCTAGGTTACTCAGTAGGTGAGATGTGACAGTCGGTCCTACGTATGCCAAGATAAAATGGTATTAAATGTGTGTGTTCTACAGATGTGTCCAACGTAGCTGATGCCGTGGGTGACGTCAATTAGGGCTACTCTCGTTAGAGGACGTGGGGTTCTCCCCAAGCCTAGTGTGATCAGTGTAACGTCAGACATGATTACAGAAATGTCATGAGCAGCATGTGTATTGTACGTACAGAGACCTGTAGCATTTTGTCAGTTTGTCATGTATCTGAAACTCCGGGCACGTGTTTGTATTTCGTCTTGTAAAGGGTGAGTTTTGCACATAATAATACATTGTAATACTGAACTATAATCCGGGATGTTGTGTGCTGTGGTTTTTGGGGTGCTTTTTTTTTTTTTAAGTGGTTCACATTTGAATGTTTTGTGTCTCAGTAGACTCTGCTGCTGCTTTTAATACTGTTTGGCCCACTTTAAACTCTTTGCAAAGGAATGACGCGTAACAGTTTCTTGTTAGTGTGCTTGGCGTGAACAGTTGGTAGAAGAAGCGGGCAGGCATCTTGACTGCCGAACCATTTCTTGCTGATGTTCAGTGCTAAAGAAAATCCCACTATTTTCCTATGCTGGTGGCTTGGTTAGGGGAGGGAAGGACTGGGGCAGAGAGACCAAGTATTAAGAAACTCAGAATTTCAGGCGTGAAACCAAAGAGTGCAAAAAGGGAAATGCGTGCCCAAACCACCTCAAGATGATTCCGTTGTCTATTCTTGTGCAATTGTTCCTTTTGAAAATTAGAACATTTTATTTACTGTGCTGTGCAAAACATTCTCACTTCTCGTAATGCCAGGAAACAGATGATACAAAAAATTTGGAAGCAGTTAGGACTTGTAAAAATAAGCTATTCCATCTTCTCCAATGCAAGGTGTTTGACATTATTAAATACGGAAAAGCAAGAAAAAGATTATAGTTGGTGGTCTCTATTTATTACTCCCTCTTGTTTAGATAGAGAAGTAGCTAGAAACACTAAAGGAAATAAAGCTGGAGCTAGTAAATCCCTAAATCTTACTAATAAAAGAGGCTTAACGGAACAGCTAACACTACCTTAGGGGGGTCACAAAACGTACATACTGCAGAATGACAGCACGCCACCTGCAGCAGCTAATCACATCTAACTTTTTGTTGTTGTTTCCTCACGTTGTTTTTATTTTTCATCTCAAAGGCTGTCATTCTTCCCGGGGCTCTCAGCCTTCCAGGCCCGCCTCACACTCAGTGGATCCTCCTTTCCTGCTGGAGTCGCAGCATCACAGACCGGGTGAGGATTCCTTACTGGAGTGGGGGAGGCTGTTTCCCTAATTCCAGAAAGCGGGATGCCTGCTGTGTGTAAAGGGGCCGATGGATTAGCCCGACTGAAACAGTAAAGAAGTTGCGGTGCGGCTCTCCTAGCTCCTGCCAGGAGTGCGGGGATACAGGCGCGGCGTAGGGGACAGTGACGGCCCACTCGAGCAGAGGAGGCCGCTTTTCGGTACTGCGAGACCGCCCGCTTCCGAAGGGACGATAAAGCCGAAGGAGCCCAGCTCGCAGCCTCCGCTGCCGGCGTGGCCCTCGGGCGCTGCGGCTGTCGCGGGGCTGCCCCCGGCACCGCGTTCCGAGCGCCGCCCGGCCCCTCCGCGGCGGAAAGGGCCCGTGCGCGGCGGAGCGCTTCCGGGGCGGCGGGGCCGGCCGCGGCGGCAAGATGGCGACGGTCCGCGCCTTCACCTGCGACGACCTGTTCCGCTCCAACAGCAACGTGAGCGCGGCGCGGCCAGCGCGGCGTCCCGCGTTTGGGGGGTGACAGCGCGGGAGCGTTGCGCGCCCTAAAAATGCTCCGCTGGGGTTCTGCGTGGGCCTGCAAGGGAAGGCTCTGCACCTGGATGTCAGTTGCCTGTTTGCTGTGCAATGTTTGTGTTTCTCAGAAATTATTCCAAATAGAGCTGGTGGTCTGTTTATTCCTGCCAGGTTTTTTTCCCCTCTTTCTTTTTTTTGGCGGGGCGGAATAAGGGCCTTTGCAGGGACCTGGGAAATAAACCATTTAACGCAGTAAAGCTTAAAGCGCTTGCTGAGCACAAGGTTTCTCTGTGCCCGCCGCGTCAGTTGCTTATTAGCAGTGAGGGTGATGTTTGTGAGAGCACCGCCTGGACGTATGGCGTACTCGTCAGCGGACTAACGCTGGTTTGGCTCAGTGTGCAGAGGAGAGGGGCTGCACAGAAGCCCCCCAGAACGACATCCCCTCCCTTAAACACACTGTGTTTGCAAGCCTTGGCTTTCTGTTGCCAGCTTGGCAAAATGTCCCAAGCTCTGTTCTCTCATAGTCACCAGAAGTCTCCAGTAGTTGTCGGGATGGAGAGTTAGCTTTGGGCCTCTAGCCCTCCCTTCCTCCATTGCTTTAGTCAGGTCTTGAGTTCGGCTCAGGGAAAGACTCATGAGACTTGCTTAAAACTCGGATTTGGAAGTCATTCCTCAAACAATGAATTTGCAAAATTGTTGGTTTTTTTTTTTTTTTTTACACTAGTCAAGAGACCACTGTAATATGTGAGCAAAAGGACATTTTTAGTGGTTGCTGAATCAGAGCGATAACGTGGAGATCCCTCTTTGAGCCTTTACCACCATCATTGGATGTTTGTTTCTACGCTGTTTGGTCCTTTTGTAAAGATGTCCAGCTGTGGGTGGTGCATTATTCCAGAGGCACTGCCGCACTGATGCTCTGTATGTTCGCAGTCATGGGTAAAGCAGAAGGCTCTGTGGCTAGGGAAGAGTGGCATGGGCACGTTACTGCTCTCTCTGTTGCACCAGAACTTCGACGGCTGGGTTTGGCTGCTAAATTGATGGAACTACTGGAAGAAATTTCAGAAAAGTGAGTACTGTGCTTATCTTTACGTTTGTCTTTTAAAGTAATCTTTCTACAGATGCACGTCTGTGGCATGATATTTGATTTGCATGAAACAGACCCAGAATTTTGCCTTAAGTCGTGTTCTGATTTGCTGACATTCCTCATAGTTGGAGAACAAGAATTATGAATGTTGCTTGGTGGTTTAAAATTTCAAGGTTTCTCTGAAAGCTACCTTGCTAGAATGAGTAGGAAGTAGCCTGAATTCCAGTAGAGATACTATATAAAAGATGCTTTTCTTGGCAGGAAAAGAGCTTCACTAAGCATCAACACTATTTCCCACAGGGTCTCCAACACACATGTTCAGTAATCGTGGGCTTTGTGCCATTCCCTCAGGCACAAGCTTGAAGAAACTTGATACGGCAGACAGAATCCGAGCTTAGTTTTCATCTCGTGCTTGGTTACGTGTACCTGCAGAAACTTTAATTTAGTGTCAAATGAACCCACAGGGAAATGTCCCCACCTCATGCTAATAGGGCAACACCATTGTAGTTGGTAAAATCAGAAAATAGTACGATGTTCTGAAAAATCTGTCTTGTGAGGAGAAGGACTGTCTCCTGTTAGGCAACTGAATTTTGCGGCTGATTCCACTGCCCCACCTACGCACTTTGAAGGAGGTGCTCCTTAAGCCGGTGCAATCTAAAATGTGGATTTTATATACATATATATACATATATATATAAAATTTCTTATGCTAAAATTGAGATTTTTTTTTTTTTTTTTAATAATTTCTTACAGATATGAGGCTTGTGTGGGTATTTAGCTTGTCCTGTTCTTCCTGTTTGTAATTCTGAACCTACTGGCTGGTGTAGAAGAATGGTTGTGTGACAAAAGTAAAATGGAATTTGTGCCTGTGCTGGATTTGTTCCTTGGTAAAGGAGTGCAGCTGTTGTTATTACAGAGTGAGAGGTGTTTGATCAGCGTACCACGTGACCAGACCTGTCTTGGTGTGATTACAAGTTATGGGCTATTATTCAGAAATACGTTATTGTACTATTCCTTACTGTGCTTTCTTGTTTGTTATTTTTTCAAAGAAAGGGTGGATTTTTCGTGGATCTTTTTGTGAGAGTATCAAATCAGGTGGCAGTAAATATGTATAAGCAACTAGGCTACAGCGTGTACCGTACGGTGCTGGAGTACTACTCTGCTAGCAGTGGAGAGCCAGATGAAGATGCTTATGGTAAGTACTTGTTCTGCCTCAAGCTGAATGGAAAGATTCTCATGTCAAGGGTTCCTGGGCTTGCTTGTATGATTTTTTTTTTCTTTTTTTCTTTTTTTTTTTTATGTGAAGCAAGTTCAGATAGTTGTTGACGAAGGGGATTTTGCATACTCCTTTAGATAGCTTTTCATAGTGAAGATTACATCAGTTGCAAAACTTAACCTCACAGTTTACACATTTTGTAGCATCTGTGGCAAAATAAATTACAAAACAAGAGTAAGTTAGTAAGTACAAAGACATTTATCCTGTAGGTAAGATGAAAATTAAAATGCAGGTTTTTTTATCTAATTTTTCTTTTTGAGGTGCTCACATGTAGTGGCCGGGCTTTTTGCTGACGTTATTGGGGGAAGGAATTGCAGTGCTTTCCTCGTTTCTTCCCATAGCAGGGACTTGAAAGTTTGTTGTACTCAAATGCCTGACTCAAATTTAAAAGTGTCAGTGGTCAACAGTGGCAGAGAATTGGGTGGCCTTTTCAGTTTCAAAGGGAAGGAACATGGAAATTCAAGTATATTAACGTTAATTCTGTCAATAAAACTGAAGTACCAGCTGCTTGCTCTTTCTAGATCTTCTTTCCTTAAAGTATTCTCCCCTAAGAGTTACACGACCACGCTGTGTATCTTTTCTGTTCTTGCACCGTTCATTTGATATGCAGGGGCTATGGACAGACGTCTGCTGTTGCTGCAGATGCCTTAAGTCACGTTGTTGTCCCTTTAGCCTACCATTTCCTTTCCATTTGGTTGAGTTTCATGCAGTGTTATACTCCAGTTGATAATGTTGCCACTGAACATTAAGGTCATCAGGCTATCAGAGTGTGTCCAGAGGAGGGCGACCAAGATCGTAAAAGATCTCCAGGGCAAGACCTACAGGGAGCAGCTGAGGTCACTTGCTTTGTTCAACTTGGAGAAGGAGAAGGCTGAGGGGTGACCTCACTGCAGCCTACAACTCCCTCAAGGCGGGCAGCGGGGAGGGAAGTGCTGATCTCCATCTTTCTGGTGACCAGCGATAGGACACCAGGAAATGGAATAAAGCTGCCTCGGGGGAAGTTCACGTTGGACATTAGGAAAAGACCTTCACTGAGAGAGTGGTCAGTCACTGGAACGGGGTTCTTGGGGAAGTGGTCACGGCACCAAGCCCGTCAGAGTTGAAGGAGTGTCTGGACAATGTTCTTTGTCAGGTTTAGTTTTAGGTAGTCCTGCGAGGAGCAGGCAGTTGGACTCAATGTTCTTTATGGGTCCCTTCCAACCTGAGATATTATATGAAATATTCTTGATTAAAAATGGTCTTATTGTAAGATAAAATACGGCTTTGCACAATGACTGTCTTATTACAATAGTTTTTGGTTTTGTTTTTTTCCTTTTGCCACAGATATGAGAAAAGCTCTTTCCAGAGATATGGAGAAGAAATCAATTATACCTCTGCCTCATCCCGTGAGACCAGAAGACATTGAGTAACTGTAAGCTGTGATTCTCAGGCAACTCACTAAGAGCATCAGGTTCCTTCTCCTCCTAGCCCCCAAGAACTTATGGATGAGAAATCTTAGGGTCGATGCTTTTCACCATGGAATACCAGAAAGGAATACCGAGAAGCGTATTAATGTCTACATACTCCTGCACTTAGCCCATTATTTTTCCTCTCAAATATTGGACAGTGAGAGACTATTAAAATGGGATTACCTCGTGTGTGGTGTTTTCTTGTTTTTCCTTCAAACCAAAAATACCTGAGGTCAGTAATAGTAAAAACTTTCTCTTATTCGTGACCAATGAAAATAGTGTGCAGTGCCCAAGAAGCACAGCAGGAGAGGGCAATGTAATAATACTTGCATGAAAGATAAACCTGTTATACACAATGTAGAAATGTCTTTCCCCCTTTCACGGCGCAGGCACAGTACTAAACGTGGTTCACTGTCGATTTGGAAAAGCCACACAATCAAAGCAGTCACGGCTTTCTCTCCCCCGTGGACCAGGTTCAAGACCAGTTTTGTGTTCTGGGTACCCACGCACACCTTAACGTGCTGCGTCCGCTGGAGTAGTCTGCGGTAAAGATTTCTTGTTTTCTCGTACTCCTCTTGCTCAATTTCAAAGTCAATGTAGGATTTCCAAAGAACCTGCAAAAGAGAAGTCTCCCGTTATGTTCACAGCATCTTCAAACTGCCCTACATCTAACACTGAGATAATGCTTTTTTTTGTTTGTTTTTCCTTGTTTTAATGGAGGAGCATGGATAAATGTGGAATTTGCAGCAACGAAATTTGGAGATAAAAGTGTTCACCGTACAAGATAGGATTAAGGCGAAGTAATATCAGATCTTGCGCACATAATCCATTTAGCTTAGTCCTGTAGGCGTGTTTTGTCACGGGTTTTGTAGTCCTGTGTACCCGGTCAAGAAAGACAGTAGCTTAGATGAGACACAGGCTAAGCCACTCTGGTAAGCAGTTCTGTTCAAGATGATAGACTATTTACATTTTAATTAGCCACACTGTGTAATAAATACTGTAATTTTTTTCCTGATTTTCTTCCATTCTTATATCCAGCTTTCCATCCCTTTTTCCTCTCACTTTCTGTCCAGTGTCCTGTCATTTTCTCTTACTCTGTCTGCTCCCTATCTGTATCCCATTCCCCATCACTGTTCTGCTCTCTCTTTTCTTTCTTTTTAAAAAGTTCCCTGTGCATTTTTTTTTTTTTGACTCCCCCATTCCTCTGTCTTGTGCCGTGTCCCATTTCTGGGTCCATGGAAGTGACATCAGGAGTGACAGGTTGTCAGAAGCATGTCCCTCTGCCCATTTCTGTTTTCTACCTTCTCAATCTCTTTGTCCCAATCTGCATCTCTCTCTGTTACCACTCAGTCCCTCTCCGCTGTTCTCTGTCCTACTTTTTTCTCTCCATGTGCCACATTCCCTGTCCACATCTTTATTCTTCCTTCCTTCTTCCTCTCCTTTTTCTGTCCTTTTGTACTGCTCCCTAACCCTATTTCTTCCTTCCTCTCAACGTCCTTTTCCCTGTACCTTTCTGTCTCTGCTCCTCAGTCCTCCTCCCTCGTCTTATTTCTGTCTTTATAACCCTCTGTCCTGCTCGCCATCCCTCTCTCCCTCCATTCCTCTCTGCTGCTCCTTGCCTGTCTTTCTCTCCCCACCCCAGTCATTATTTATCTCCCTCTGTCCTTGTCTCCCTCTGTCTCTCTATCCCTCTCTACTGCTCTGTCCTGCTTGCTGCCCCTCTTTTTCTCATTCTGTCCCAGTGTCCTGCTCCCTGATCCTCTTTCCCTCTGTTGCTGTATCCTTTTGTCTGTCCTTCTCCTCGCCCCTCACCCTGTTTCTCTCATGCTCTCTCTTTTAAAATCTCTCTCTGCCCTGCTGCCCGTGCCATTGTTTCTCACAGCACCCCTCTGCTCCCTGCCACTATTTTTCAATTCCTCTCCTGTTGTGCTGCCCATCCCTGGCTTTTAGTTCATCTCCATCTTGCTTCCTGTTCTTATTTTTTTTTTCTCTGTCCTGTTCCCACTCACTCTTTCTGCCTCTCCTCTGTCCTTGCTGCTTCTGTCTCTGTCCTGCTCCCTTTTTTTCTCACTGTGCCTCTGGCCTTTTTCTTGTCCCTGTCTTTCTCTTGCCATCCTCTTCCTTGCCTCATGCTTTCTCACAATGCCCCCTGTCCAGCTGGCTGCCACTTTTCTACTTTCTTCTGGTGTCCTGTGCCCTGCTCCTCGTTTTTGGCAGCCTCCACCTCTGCCCAGCAGCCGAGCCCACCATGAACCTGTCAACTGACCATGCGAGCCGACGAGCGTGGCTCTGGAAATGGCTGCTGAGGTGTTCCAGGGGCGGGGGGAGCGTGGGCTGCACCTCACTTCTGGGACTGAATAAACACTCGCTGTCTCCTTTGACTTCCTGGCTGCGTTTCCGCTCCCTTTGCACGGGGCCAGGGGCTGTGAGGAGCCCAGGGGAGGAGGTAATGTAGTGTGGGGGGCAGGCGATGGCCCCCAGTTCCTGCTGGGCTCCAGCTGTGGGCTGGGGCTGGAGCAGCCCCAGGTGCGGGCAGTGAGGCTGATGGCGATGGCTGCTCCCTGTAAAGGGGTGGGTGCTGCTGGAGGGGCTGGTGCTGCCCTGCCCCGGGTGGCCCTGGAGGGGCCAGTGTGAGCTGTGGGAGGACTTACTGGCTGTGGACAGGAGCTGCTGCGGCAGGAAGCTGGAGAGGTTGGTGAAAGGTAAGGAAGGAAAAAACAAATCCCATCTGGCTGGTATCTGCCTCCTGCTGCAGCCAAGGGAGAGCCTGCCTCTCCAGGTGAGGAGGAATCCCTCTTCGTAGCCAGCGGCAGGCCAGACCGGCAACACGCGCCGCAGGGTCCGTCTGCAGCCAAAAGCGCGGTACAGCCACGTGTGTGCGCATGTGAGGCGGTGTATCCTCAGAGCCTCGTATTGTGAGAGCTGTGAGACGCCAGTCTGTCCTCTTAGGTGGATGACAGTGAAGTGGCTGGAGCTACAGAGGTGGAAGGGAGGGTGGGGAGAGAGAGAGAAAAACTCATCCAAACCATTAAATTCTCGCAGCAGATCTGAGAGCAGGAGAAGCAGCGCGTCCTGGACCAGTGGGGTTGTGTCATCCCTCTTCCGCATCCTCGTCCCTCCCTGCCTCTCCCTTCTCTTTCTCTTGCTGCTGTAACTTTTTTTGCTTCCCTATACCTCTCCCTCTTTCCTTCTACCTCTTTGCTTTCTTTTTCTCTCTGCTGCCCATTTTTTTTTCCATTTATCTGTCTATCTTCCTATTGCAACTTTTAAAATTTCTCCTCATCTGCCCTTTAGCCTTTCACAATTCCCACCCTCCCATCTCTCTATGTCCAGGTCCACCTCCCTGATTTTTCAATTCCTCTCTCTGCCCTGTATCCTACATACACCTTTTCTTTCTTACATTAGATTAATTTATTCCAGGTCCCTGTCCCTTTTGTTTTAATTTCTTCCCTTTCTGTCCCATAGCCCACTTTTGTCTGTATCATTCTCTCCCTGTCTGGCTCCCTTGGTCCCTTCCCTTAGCTCTTTGAGGTTTTTTGGTATTTCTCCACCCCCTGCTCC
>JAAGAY010136274.1:0-37350 GCA_011801015.1 Ardeotis arabs | reverse complement strand
CTGAGCCAGTTGTGAAGAATTTCTTGTGAGAGGAACGGCTGCAGACGCCAAGGTCAGTGAAGAAGGAGGGGGAGCAGTGATGCTGCTCCCGGCAGAGATTCCCCTGCAGCCCATGGTGAGGCCGGCTGTGCCCCTGCAGCCCATGGAGGCCCCCGCAGGAGCAGAGATCCCCCTGCAGCCCGGGGAGGACCCCACGCCGGGGCAGGCGGATGCCTGAAGGAGGCTGTGGCCCGTGGAGGACCCGTGCTGGGGCAGCTGGTTCCTGAGGGACCAAACCCCGTGGAAATAACCCACACCAGAGCGGCTCAAGGACTGTAGCCTGTGGGAGGGACCCCAGGCTGGAGCTGGGGAAGAATGTGAGTTCTTCCCCTGAAGAGGAAGGAGTGGTGTAAAGCAACAAGTGATCAACTGACCATAATCCCCATTCCCTCTTCCCCTCTGTGCTGCTTGAGGGGAAGGAGGTAGAGATAATGTTAAGCCCGGGAAGGGAAGAGGAAGGGGTGGGGGGAAGTTATCTTGTTCTCTTTCTCATTATCCTGCTCTTTGGTTTTAATAATAAATACATAGTTTTCCCCAAGTTGAGTCTGTTTTGCCCATAACGGTGACCTCTCCCTGTCCTTATCTCAAACCTCGAGGAGGGTGGGGGGAGTGAGACTGCATAGATTAGCCCTGCTTGGACGAAACTACGACAACCTCCAAGATCATCAAGTCCAACCATCAACCTAACATCACCATGCCTACTAAACCATGTCCTGGAGTGCCACATCTACATGTTTTTTTAACACCTCCAGCAATGGTGACTCCACCACTTCCTTGGGCAGCCTGTTCAGTGCCTGACCACTCTTGCAGTAAAGAAGTGCTTCCTAATACCCAACCTAAACCTCCCCTGCTGCAATTTGAGGCCATTTCTTTTTGTCCTATCACAAGTTACTTGGGAGAGAAGACCAATACGTGCCTCCCTACAATCTCCTTTCAGGTAGTCCTGAAGCACAAATTATTCAGCGTTTATTACGCAACTAACCTCTGTATATGATACTTCTACCTTCCTAGTTCTCTGGAAACATATACTGTTACAAGTCTTTTTTTTTTTTTTTCTCTGTAAAAACACATAGTCACCTTCTACTTTCAAGTTCTGCACTGCCATATTTACTGTTCCCATAGATCACCACACTGGAAAGCCTTGAGGCAGACCGAATAAATTAGGTCTTCAGAGCTGGACTTCATCTCATCAAAAGGAAACAATGCCTGTACTTCATTATGTTGGTTGGATTACTGGAAAACCAGCTCCAGCACAGGTCAGAAATGGATAAGAGGCATTCCACAACCATACTTGTTAGAAACAGAAAGGTCGCAGGCTCTGCACTAATACTGTTATGCTAGTATTAAACAACACCACACACACTATGCTTTTGGTGTAAGCTTCAGCATTCTGAACAGTATTTGCTGACAGACATTTACAGTAGCCCTACAAGCCTTCTGCATTTATAGGCCATCAAGTTTTAAGCTGATCATCTCAATGTGAGAACGACCCAATGACACCAAGCTTTGTGAAGCCAATCTGATTATGTGTACAGTGAATCCGAGAATGCCCTCCAGTGGAAGACATTAACAAGCCATGACAGGCTCTCATTTTGTGATCCAGAAGTAGGTCTCTTTTCCCTTAAGGTTTTGTTTCCTTTTTTGTTGTTGTTGTTTTGGGTTTAGGTTGTTTTTTAATTTTTTAACATAATATCTGCCAAAGCAGCTAAATATGCGGAAAGGAACACAAATGCCATTCACTGCATAACCCAGCCCATGACCCTCTCTCTGCTTTTAGTTTCCAGCTAGTCACAGCCAGGAGACCTCACTGAATCTAAGGTCTGCTGCTAGTCACAGTGGAAAGGATCCAAAAACCATGAGCTATGAGTTCTATCAGTTTGTTCAACTTCGTCTTGTAAACGACACAATGACTTACGTCAGGAAAAAATGTACAAAGAGTTGCCAAAATACATGCTTATACTCTGGAGAGGAGACTTAAGTATTCAAAAAATTCATAGATAGCTATTTAAGTGCTGTGCATTACACAATAACCCCACTAAAAGGCGAGATGCAGAAGCCTTTTAGTAGGTGAGAGATTAGCAGAGTTCAGCATCGAGTTCAGTTCGACTGCATCAAGATCTTGATGGAGTCAAATGTCTAAAAACCTCAGCTGGGTTGCTGGATATGCTAGATTTAATTCCCTCTATCCTACATACAACTTGTTAGAATACCTGGTTTTACTAAGCTACACTGAGGAAGTAAGAGTACACACCACACCGGCCAGCAGTGAGGCAGGCAAAAGACCAAAATACAAGAGCACCACAAGATACCTAAGACACCACTATTTGCAGAGTTTGTGACAGATGGGAGACCAGAGAAAAATACCAGTTTGCATTTCTATGCTCTGTTCCCTTCAGCTTCTTATATTAAAGACATCAGGTGAACCTCCTGTAAGATTATTGTACAGTAGTCCTAATACTGAGAAGTTAGTTATTAACCCAAAGGTGGCGGGGAACCAAAAAGCCTCAAGCAGAGGAAGGGAACAGAGCCTGTTATCATTGTTCATTAAAGTTGCAGTGATTTAAGGTAGGGCTCTTGCATGTTGCTTCATGTAAAAAGCAGGTGGCAGCATAAGCACGACAGTTCACAGCTTTGTTCTGCAAGAAGTCCAGCCAAAACAAGTCTCCAACAGTTCAGCTGGGCCTTGAGTCAGCTAGCTAAATCACCAGGGACTGTTCTAACACTGCTTCAGCCCCTGTCCCTAAACACTCCAACTGATTGCTGGGTGTTGTTCAAGTGTGTTACACAGGTCAGAGCCATCCTGCTCTGAACAGTGGGAGATCAGTACCACAGAAGTTGCTAGACAGGCTATATATGTTCATACCTAGGTCTGTATTTCACATCAACTTCCCAACAACAAACTTCTCTTCTACCGGGAATTGCTTATACTGCAAAGAAGCCATCAGACCCAGAAAAAGCAAGTTCTGTTTCTCCATTCTTCTCAGGAAGTAATGTAAGTGCAAGCTGGTTTTGTAGAGTAGTTTTAAATGCTAACCTTTGGACGGTCTTCTTTTTTCAAGGCTATTGCTTCCAGTTTTGCTTCATACTCTGCTTGAACTTGGTCTCGCTTCTTCAACACATTCTATAGGCAACAGAAAAGACAGCTGTGAGAGGGATCCTCTTGTTCCTTCCCCACCCCGGCCTCCATGAAACTGCAAAGTGATATAGCTTAAGTGCTAATTCAAAGTCAGACTTTCAGACTTACTTTGTCCTATTTTACAGGATTTAGGGAGTAGTTTTTAAAAACAAAACCAGCAGCTGGCAAGGTGAGATAAAATTCAACTTTTAGACAAGCTAGAGGCATGCAAGACAGAAGCTGTCATGTAACCATGAATATAACCTAAGTAAATTCAATTCACTCTATTATTAGCATGAAAAGGATATAAATAAAAACTGTCACATATAGGATATAAATAAAGCTGTCAAGAACTGGTGCAAAGCTTTTAATATCCTCAAGTAGTAGACAGACAACAGCACGCGCTAAAGAGTCAGGAAGGCCACCACAGAAGGTATTACACCTCCCTTTTCACTTGCAAAGACTCCTCAAAGTCCTTTATAGCAAGCTGTTACATTCTCACGTTAGAACAAAAGTAAGCTTTGCTTTTAGACCAGTTTGAGGGGTTTGGTTGTTGGTTTAATTAAAAAAAATAAACTTACAAAGAGCATAATTTATGTGAAAAGCACTGAACTACCTGAGTGGCTCACAAGTTTCACAAGCAGTAAACATTTTATTAATATAATATTCTCAGAATAGAGAGCAAAAGATGCTACCCTTATCTTGTACTACATCCACGAGCCAAGATCTCCACTACAGTCTTATAATTTAAAAACCACCACAGAAATTAGTCTTTTTAAGAATATTCTACTACAAATAAGCAGTCCTATGTCTGCAAAAGCAGGCAACTTACCTCAGGCTTCACAAGGAAAAAACTAGTAATTTTATAACTCAGTTGATGCAAAGTTATTAAAAACGTTCAGAGGAAAGTCAGTCAACGCTCACTGTTGAGGCACCCGTAAATTTGAACTTTTGTGGTCAACTCGGATAGTTTATGCTTCAAGTCTTCCCTTCTGTCACCCAGAAGTAATTACTCCATTAGTACAAAAGGAGGTAACTAGTCATTTTAACAGCTTCAGACAAGGCTAGTAAGGCAGGACTAGTCGTGTGCATTGCTGCCTACAGAAATATCTGTTTAAAAGAGTAGTTCTCAGAGCTCTAAGAGTCAGTCTAGCCAAGACCTGTTTCCTAATTAAAGACACACAAACCATGTTATCTACTAATCATCATCTCCCTCTTCTTCCCTTCTAAGCTAAGGGGAGGTCACCAGTGCAGTTGCTCTAGAGTAGAGATGGGAGATATTGCAATAAATATTCTTACAAACTTTAGTCCATGTTGAATGGGAATGGCATCCCATCCACAAGTTGCTATTGATTTAGGTAAAAAAAAAAAAAAAAAAAAAAAAAAAAAAAAAAAAAAGGGGCAAGACTGAAAAATTCACCTTCAACAGCTTAATCTTCTCTTTTGTCCCCAAAGGATGCAAGCAAGCATGCCACTGGTCCTGTTTGCTTGAGAAACGACAACATTCTCATTCCCTTTGGAATCTAAGCAACTATGTGGAATAGCCCTTAAGTGACTGAGGTTACCAACGCAACAAAAGCCTGAGAGATTTAACAGGTATTTCTACTTTGTACTGCCTCTTGAAACTGAGCCAACTGAAATTTCTTCTCAGAAAAACAAGTGCCTCCAGCAACTGCATTCAGCCTTTAGGAGCCTGGAGTTAGTGTAGTAAACTGGATCTGTACCAGGAGTGGCCAATGATTAACTGGTATCAGTAGACTAGATTCAAAGGGCAGGTGTCTTATTTCTCCTTAAGTGCTCAAGTCCATCCACTGTGGACTATTAACAATATGCTTCTGAATACAGCTTTAAGTATCCATTAATGTCTAACCTCTAAGTTATGGGAAAAATACTGCCTTCCCTTTCAATCATCCCATATGTGAAAGGAAGTGTTTCCTCTGGCGCCTCCAGGCAATCTCCTCTCAGTTATAGATCAATCCATTAATGCTTCAGCAGCTCCTCAGAAAATCTCCATACTAAGTATCCCCAGACTTACCACAGCCCACGCAATACTTCCACTAGTTAAAGTCTCTCTTAGGGAGGAAAAAAAATTAAAAAATAAATAAAAATAAATAAAAAAACAAAATAAAATTTTGGAAGAAACCAACACCAAACAGAAAATAGTCACATACAACATTTCAGTTATTTGTGCACAGAACTAAACCACTGGTCCCTGTACAAGCAAGACTTAGCCTGCTTTCAGCAAGGCAAGGCCTTTTCCATTTTGTGTTTAGTTGAAACATTTCACCTTGGCCCACCTCTCCGAAGGAGCTTCAAGAGTCTGCCATCAGCATCCTTTCTCAAATTGCAATCCTATGCCATTTGCACACCACATAGCTACCTACTACGACTAGACCTCACAAGAGGATCCTTATTTACTTCACACCTTAAGAGGGACACTTAGCTATTCATATGGCACTTGCTTTAAACATGCATTAAAGGTAATGCCCAAGCACACAGTTGGAGATCGCATCAACTGATAAGTCTTTCTGGCACTATTAAGCACACAGAATTCATATAACATTTTAATGTCAGTACTAAATTACATGGGGCGGAGTTTGTCGCCTGCACTTGCCTCCCTGGAGAACACCAGTGTACTGCAAAAAACATGGTACGTGTGTTTGCAACAACAGCCTCACTGCACCAGGATTCAAGATGTCGTCTGGCCACCTCATATATGGCCTGTATTTTAGAAAAAGTCTCTCCTAGACAATACCAGCACAGGATTCAACTCAAGTCAGCCTTCGTCCACTTCTGGAAATCTTTAAAATGAACCCAGAGACAGGCCTTCCCTGGAGTCAGCCAGAATTTGTTTCAACCAGAACTACTGGGCCTTGCCTCTGTATGTGCAGTTCCCTCAGGCTCTCCCCATCACATGTAACAGTGCTCCTGGAGACACTAAGGTGAACATTCAGCTGTAAAATAGTGAAGACAACTTAGCAGTTCTTACTCTGATGGATCAGCTAGAGATTGGTCTACGAATCAAGTTCCCATACCTATACCTTGGGTACAGTGTGCAGAGAAAGCTATCAAGGTTGCACTGAACTTGTAATAGCTAAAGACTTAACCTTCCATCGAGTACACTGTCCAAAAGCTGTGCTCTGGAAGACCAAAACCAGATTTTAATTCCACAAGCAGGCCTCACAACAGCTGATCAACAGGACTGCACTGCTAGTGAAGAGGACAGTCTTTCAGCAGAAAGCCTCCTGCACTCCAAGAGCAGCCTCCTTTACAGTTACTTACATGGTTTTATGGAGTCTAGGAAGACAGTTCTGTAGCTGCTTACTGCAGAAACAGCAACAGACTGATATTTTGTAGCATGAGAAAATTGCACTTGGTATGACCTGAGAGATATTTCAGTTTTGGTATTTGGGAAGGAAGGAAAATAAGAACAGTCTGCCTTGGCTAGCCATAATTTTTATTCTTGATTTTCAGACAGAGTAAAGCTAATAAGATGCCCAAGCTGGACAAGTAGCATAATCCTTATTTGCTATTAACTGTTATTTGCAACAGTGGTTTCTAGATCCAACCAGTTCCAAAGCACCAACACAATTAATATGTTCAGTTCCATTACCAGAGAACAACTGACAGGAAAAATTATTCCTTTAGGGCACTAGGAAGCCAAGTCAACAATCTGAAAATTAAGCCAAAAAGCACGGGTTTTATCCGCTGAAGAGGTACTACAGGCAGTTAAACACTTACCACAGTGAGAGGGGCATTAAACACTTGCAGCTAGACTACCTGTTGGCTTGGAGACCAAACTTACTCTTTGTCATCATCTGACAAGAGCACTTTTAGAATGGGGCTGTCTCCCAGTCAATAGATCATCTAGCTGCAAGCCTCTAATGTTGCTCTCCCTGTGGAAATTGGTGTTTAGCTGCCTGAAGTACCTCTTCAGCTGAAGAAACTCTTCCTTTTTAGATTAAAAAAAAATTCCCTCATTACATTTGTGAAAATCACCTCTCAACTCAGCTTGCCACGTCAGATGCCATCTCCAGTAGCTCATGGCATTTGTAGCATCAAAAGCTGACTTCTGGGATAAAAGCTTTAACCACTAGCCACAGGTTCTGTTTATGTGTAAGTACACACACACCACCCCTCCTACAGAATAAGTGAGCAGCCTAGGTCAAGTCTTCCAGCTACAGCTCAGGGTTTTCCAACCATACTTGGGTGTTAATAGTCTTGTAAAGAAAACACACCTGTTCTGTGCTGGGGTCAAACTCCTGACTATGAAAGCAAAGAGCATACTCAGGGAATTAGTGCAAAGCTTTCTCCAAGAATACTTCTGCCAGGCATGACAAGAGCCATACCATTAGCCATTGGAAGCTGGGAAAAAAAATCTGCAAGTAAACCTTTCCGTTCTCTGTTTGAGAAGTATAGGATGATTAAGACAGAATCATGGAATCGTTAGGGTTGGAAGGGACCTTTAAAGGCCATCTAGTCCAACTCCCCTGCAAAGAACCAGGACACCTCCAACCAGATCAGGTTGCTCAGAGCCTCATCCAACCTGGCCTTGAACGTTTCTAGGGATCAGGCATCTACCACCTCTCTGGGAAACCTGTTCCAGTGTTCCACCACCCTCATCGTAAAAATTTTTTTCCTCATATCTAATCTGAATCTATCTTCTTTTATTTTAAAAACACTACCCCTTGTTCTATTACAACAGGCCATACTGAAGAGTTTTTCCCCCCATTTTCCCTACAGGCCCCCTTTCGGTATTGGAAGGCTGCTATGAGGTGTCCCCAGAGCCTTCTCTTCTCCAGGCTGAACAGCCCCAACTCTGAGCCTCTCCTGTTGAAAGACTACCATGTTCAGACTGCAGGTTTACAACAGGCTATTGGATCTCTAAAGGATTATATACCATGCCTGCCTTGTAACAGTTGTTCCAAGTGGAAAGTCCTCAGAAGGAATTTGTTTGTTAGTATCCTATAGAGGAACTGCTAACATATACTGTACTGCAGGCAATCGGTGAAAAGCTCTAGTCCTTGGTTTCAGTTTTCAGTGCAGTTAACTCAGTAATTCTTTTCCCATGCAATGGGATTGACTACCAGTGCTTCAAGAGTTAAAAAAACTGCACTGAAGTAATTTTTATTACTTCTGCATAAGCAGTAAGATAGCAAGCCCTGATATTAGGAGTTACAGAACATCATCTTTAAGCAGTTACTTGGTACGCAGAACTTAACTTCACAACAGACACACTATGCCTAGGGTATAGGGATGAGAGAAGAAGCAGTGTCTGTCATTTGGATGTATGGTTCTAAAAAGAGCTACCCAGCTCTGCTACATTCAAGTGACAGAAGCTGCTAATGATAGCTTTTCTGCAGGGCCAGACATTGACCAAGTAGTGAAGAGCAGAGCCATGACTAACTTTCTAACAATTCAAAGATAAGATTCTAGGCAGCCACACTATGTCTCCTACGGAGTACCACCTGCAGTTCCAATGAAGGAGCAACTCTTCAACACTTTGTGTGCAGTCTAGTATTACTGACCTTAGCTTGACTGAACAATCGAGCAGACAGATAACGCTACCCACGCAGTACTCTGCTACTAAACATATCCAGTTTTGTTTTGATTATGAAAATATACTCATACTTAATGTATTATTTACTTCCCCACTTTTCCCACACCGATCCTTCTCGCTGTTAGAAAGAACTGGCTGATACGGAAACTCAATGACAGTGTCTTCTGCCACAGGCCTGTCTTTACCTTCATTGACTCCGAGTACAATATATATTCCCTAAGCACAGGCAGGAAGTCTTCTGTCATGTCTTCACTGAGTTCTTCAAGAGCTGTGCAGCAGTTCCCAATACAGGCAGACACACCTTCCAGTGGCTCTGATAGCTCAACCTCCAGCCCTCCCCAGGTTGAATAAACAGGTCCATATTCTCGTAGTTCCACCAAGTATTCTGCAAGAGGCAGATGGAAAAGTACATTAACAGAATAAGAGTGAGGCACAAGGATCTGCAAACACTCACACCAAACAGGAAAAACTATGCTTGGAAAACATTAACTCTCCCAGGAGTTAAGTCTTGTGTGGCATTTGCATCTTAACAGACAGAGCTCTGTGGCTGCACAGGTGACAGGTCCAAGTTGCCTCCTGCTTAACAGACCATTCCTATAAGCTTCCAATACAAAGACACCCGCAACTGCACAGCAGGTAAAGTAATTTTTTTTTTTTTTTAAACACATATAAAACTTGGCTCTGCTAAGACAGGTCTGTACAGGTTATCTTAATCTATGAATTCCACCTGTTCTCATCCAGATGGAATCTATAGGTTTTCCCCTCTCACAAAAGTCTTTCCAAAAATAATTCTAGTAAGAAAGTAGGTTGGTATAACAACAAGAGCAACTTCAAAAAATATTTGGAAAGTTGAGCTAAGATAAGACATTTTGTTAGGCTTTGGGTCTGTTTTAAATCAGATTTTACTCTGTGTGTGGCTCACTACAGGCCAGAATCATTGACACACGTTGTCTTGGTCATATCATCAACCAGAACAAGACAGAGTACTTCAGTCTGAGTGCTCTATGATAGAGCACCTTGTGTCCTTACCCAACTGTTCCTTGATAATCCGTTGTGCTATTCTGTCAATGGTACCAAGCTTTAGAGAGAATGTGTCTAGATACTCCCCAATGGCTGCAAACTCCAGTGGTCGACTTCTTACTTTGTAGCCTCCTGTGACGTATTTGACAGATTCTCCCATCTTTGACAGCAATGCCATTCCTTGCTTTTTGTAGGCATTAAGATCCTAGGAAGTTAAAAAACCAAACAGTTTAGAAATATTTCATTTGCATGTTGGAAGATTAACACAGTGAATGATACTTCCCAATCAAGATCCAATCTTGTGAAGGCAAGAGATTACATGTGACATGTCGCCTTGAACAAAATCTCACTTTGTACAAGTTATAGAGCTGAGCACAATCTCAAGACTACCTCTAGATGGAGACAAGCTATCCAGGAGAATGGTACGAAGTACAATATGAGTATGTGGTCCACCTTTGCACATGGCCAGACTTCCCCATGTTCCTGTACTGTTACCAAGGAAGCAGTGATATTAACAGCTTCATTTCCACCAGTACTGTTCCTGCCATTCATCCACACATCCTTTTCAGTCATAGCCCACAATACCACAGTATTAGGCAAATACACCAGCTGGCTCTCATCAGCAGCCTCCTCACACCAGCTGTGTGGTCAGACAGGAGGCAGGGGAAGACAGTACCCAAAAAATCCACAGCATGGGGAAAACTAGCACAGCGTCTCTGCAAGACAGAGTTGCCTGCACAGGGAGCTTAAACTGTCTCATCCATGCTTTGCTTAAATCAGCATTCAGACAACCCATGTTAACAAGGTTGTTTACCTACAATCTTCAGGGGGTTTCACCTTGATAGCACATGAGAAAAAATTGTTTGTTACTCTTCCCATTTTGATTTTTTACTCCTTCCAGGAGGGGTCGCTATTTAACATCTCAACACAGGCTTAAGGGCTATAACTAGGTTATCCTATGCAGTCTGAGGAAGAGATGTTCTCAACCCAAGCAGACCTGTAGAAGTCAAGAACCAAGACATGGTATTGCAGACTAGACTAAAAGCTTAAGTGTTCTTTAAAAAAAAAAACAAAAAAAAAACAACTACCATCTTGAAAACATGTACTATGGTATTCTTTCCAAGTACTTACACATGTGTAAGTGGAACATAAGTCTGATTAAGAGAACCTGACATCTTATCAGCTACTGTAATTTTCAATTATGTTTGCATTTAAATGCAGTGGTTCCTTGACTCTTGCCTTCCACCTGTCCTAAGTGCAACCTGCAAGCAGGTATCAGAAAAAGACCATTTAACTCAAAATTATTCACTCTCTCAACCATTCTGGTGTGTTACTGGTTCAAACAAGGAACTTGAAGACAGACTGGTTTCCCTTTTTCAGTCAGGAGGCTGTCTCATTACTTTCTGCAGTAACTAAATTCTGAAGTCCTAGCACACTGAGCTGATACCCCACTGCTGTAATACAGCAAGTTCCAATACTAGAGACAGCCAGGAAAACACGTCCTTTTCCCTCCGCCTCCCTGGATGCTCTGTATTCTCAAGGCAACCCCGCCAACGGCTGAGGTTAAAGCCCTTACCATTCATTTTACAGGGGTGAGAGGAGAGGACTAAGAAGCTAAGAAAGTGGCATCACACTTTGACAGCTGAAAAGCAGAACCAAGCTACCTGACACTTCACTACTGTGACATCAAATTCTGCATTTCTGGCTTGTTTCAGCAGTTAAGTTCACCATGGAGGGGAAATAAAAGGGAACCGAGTCTCCCATTACCAGCAAGGAGAGCACTAGCCTTAAGTGAGCTCTAATTAAGTGTTACATTTGAGTGAGCTAGCATAATGTGACTTTGGAGAGACGTGCTTTTACAGCTCTCCTCACTTATCACGTCAAACCCAAGCATGACTGTAGGTCCTCCAAGTCTTATTTAAAATCCAGTTCAAAAGACAGAGAAAATTACACTGTTGCTGGATGAGTCACACAGAAGATGAGCATGACATTTTTGTCCGAGAACAAACAAGAATGAAGTCTTCACGCTTAGTTTCAAGGGCAACAAGCGCAAGCAGCATAGAAAGCACAGACAAGAAAGAAAAAAATATAAACAAGTTTGAAAGCTTTTGTGCAAGAGATATCTCTCTTCCTTCCCAACCTCCCTCCTCCCCAAACAGATTTCACGAAGTCTACAGTTTTCTAAATTCTGAACTTCTCCTGCATCAGAAGAGTATGTTCCAGACACGGGGATATAAAACAAGCAGGTCTGGAGAACTGAATTTGGAGATCTGCAGACCACCCTTCTTGTCAAGGAAAGGGAACCTATACCGTTCTCACACACAGGGTTCTGTCACGCACAACATTCAGGGTCCCCAACTACTCTCTGGTATTTTAGGGGAAGTTCTGACCTGCACTTTTTTATTAACAGTTTTATTAAAAGTTAATTTATTAACTTTTTTATTAGCTTTATTAACACATTTTCATTTTCATTTCAGAAGAGACTGCAAAGGTGCCTGTTCTTCTGTCATCCTTGTCAGTGACTGTGTTTGGAAGCTACTGGCTTACCTTGGCTGTGAGAAACACGTTGAAGTGCTCGTTAAAAGAAAGCACTGGGTGATCAGTAATTCTTTTCAAGAATTTGTCTAATGCTTTCCTCCTTGTCTCCACGAACTCTTCAGAAAAGCGATCGACCACACCTTTCACCACAAACTTCTCAGGAAGAGGCTGTGAGACAAGCAAAATGCACAAGATTCAAAAGACCAAAAACTTGCTTCTGCTATTTGGAAACATAGAAAGCAATCAAACTCCAGTCTTAACAAGAACTGAAATTTTATGTTTGCTAACATGAACCCATACACCAGATGGGATGCAAGCCCTTCTCTGAATTACGCTTTAGCTGGACTGGCCTAATGCTAGCAATTCTGAGTGGCTTCAGCTGAGAGCCACACTAGCGAAGCCAAGACAGTACTCAAACTAAGTACACCCAGTATAGCTGAGGGTCTTCCCCCCTACTGCTATCCATGTTCAAGCTACAGCTCTAAAGGAGATGCCAGAGGAGCTGCATGCTAGTCACCATGGCAATGTGCACACACACATCCCCTCATGTTGAAGCAAGGCTGCTCAGTCCAAGCAAATTCAGAAAATTTAACAATTCTACTTACTCTTTTCCCTCCTATTCTGAACAATTTAGAGCTCCCAGACAGCCCACTGTGGAGGGCTGATAGTCTTAGTGATAGCATCACAATGAGCAAAGACAGATGAGCAGGATTAACATAGCAAGTGGTCAAGTAGTCCAGGCTGGAGCCTTCCTGAAGCACTTGCACACTCGGTCATCTATCATAGTCAACATTCCTGAGTGTGTTTGTAGAAGTGACAAAGGTCTGCGAACATATCTACTCTTTCATCTTACTCCTATTTCAACTCCACTAGTTCATCTCTGCAGTTCAGCTTAACATGTAAACCCAAGTCAGCCTCCAGACTTGCTACTTCTGCAGTCCCTTCAGATAGAAGATAACTCTTAAGCTTCAGCATGGTTAGTCTCAGCTCTATCACTAGATCTGTTTTTGTTCTCTCTGGACAGCATGGACTCCAAGATTAATATCAGTTTCAAAATTCTGCTTTGGATTCTACTCTTGTGAAACAGGATTCTCCTCTGCAAAGAGTCTTTGTCATCTGAAATTTGTGACAAAAGTAACTAAAAAAAAAAAAAAAAAAATTGTGCACACATGCATCTTTCCCACCATACGCTCAGTGATGTAGGCTGTACATGAAGATTGCATCTCCTAAAAAACCCAGCCAGCAAGACTTAGCTGCAACACAGCTACATTTTGACCGCTATATTTAGTTCTTATAATTTAAGACTTACCTTATTATGCTTAGCATTCAGATCAGTCATGCTGGTTAAACCAGTGTAAGGTACACTCTACTAGACTTCTTCAGAATAATGCTTAGTGTAGTAGTCTTCAGGAAGGAACAAACTCTTGCTTTGTAAGCTTTAGCTGGGAGTCTACACTTTAGGAAGTTACTACCTCAGCACCATATGCAGAAGGAAAAGGACAAGCTGGAAGACTACTTTAAAGAATCCTAGTTCAACAAAACACGTGCAGACTAGCACTGATAATCACTAAAGTTTGAGCACTTAAGACTCAGAAAAGGGTCCACCTCTACTACAGAGACTTCTGCCACTTAACCTGGTTTTAGCTAAAGCAGTAGTTATAGTTCTTTACATTTCAAGCCTTTGGAGGCCCATGCCAAGGAGGCAGTACACCCAGCTAGCAACTACTCTGCTGCTGCGTGCTACTTATCTACCTTATAGTATTCCAGCTTAACAGTCTACTTTTCTCTGCTGTGACACATGAGCAGAGTTCACTGCAGTCAGAAATGGATTCAAGTGTCCAAACATCACCATCCAAAGACAAGATCCTTGGCCACATTAGACTTATCTTTCCAGTCCAGAGACAGATCTGAGAGCACTTGTACTGTTGTTTGAAAGAATAGATTAGAGTAAGTCTCAGATCATTTTTAAAAAGTAAAAATCAGTAACCAAAGAGATTAAAAGGAACCCATATTCAGTTTAGCTTGGTCTCCCAAGTGTAGGCCGTCGTGACTCGCTACACTGAGAAGACACATAATTTGTAATAGGAAGATTTTAGGCAGAGTCACTATACCAAGCTTAGGATGACAACCCCCTTTCAATATTTTGTTCGGCAGAAGTCCTCCAGGGATTGCTGGATCTCCAAATACAGATACCCTTAGATTGGTTGAAACATCCTTCAAAATACACTTAAGTCACAGTGCACCTTAAACTGCCTTTAGTCTCTGTTCCCCATCTACTTCTAGGTAATAAATACACGAAGCATTCAGCAATCTCCTCATCATACCACTGCATGGAGGAGGTTAATAGGAAATTCTGTAACTGCTATCATGCTGCACTTGTGCACAGACAGATCAAAGAGGGCTGTGCATCCTTATGCTTACAGATTTTCTAAAGAGAGGCACTTAAGAGATTGCCTTGTTCTGCAGCTGGTTTCGTGTCCAGTACCAGAACCACTTGTGCCAAATTTGCTATTCTGTTTGCAATGAATTCCAGGTGACAGCAAAGCAGCTTGATTTCGTGGCTGTGACTCACCTTCCGCTACGAGACTATTATTTATTACCTTATAGCCTTGAGGCAGGACTGGCAGCCTGTTAGTACACTCAAGAATCTGTAGAAGCTTAATCTCGATAGCTACAGCTGTTCAGAGATCAAGGAGGGAGAAGAAAGGGTCTGGGCAGCTAACACATTAGCTTCATGTCTCCACCTTACTCCAGCAAGCTTACTCTTCTCTTCTCCCTCTCCCTCAATAAACATACTTGCTGCCAGCTAGTGTCACATGATTTCGTAAAGCGTTTCTTATCTTTGAGAGACTGAGCTATTATTCCACTTAGAGGCAAGTCTCAGAGAAACTAAGGACTTAAAATAGGTCTCAACCCTGGAACAGCCTAATTGAATATTTCTCACATAGCCTAGTCCTGGCTGAGAGAGGGACAGCAGAGAAACTTCCCCTTTATCCCAGATGGGCAAGCTAAGGTATGCTAGCAGTGCCATCTCCCCAACAATTCACCTCCTACATGCCTTTGAATTTCTTTGTTCAAAAGAGTCGATGGTGGTGATCTCTCAGGCTTCCTACCTTTTCACATCTTTTATAGCATAAGCAACAGACTGCTGAAGATCAGTATCAACCTCTTCATATCACGTAAGGTGGTTAGACTACCAGCTTCAGAAATAAGAAGGGGTGCAGTAGTTCAGCTAATCTCATCAGCTAGACTTCTGCCTACTGAAGGCATGCAATAGCTACCAAGCCAGAGGCTAAGATTTTTCTAAGTCTGTACTATTAAATGTTAGCACAAATAGTTTTAAAATACTCTCTTAAAACCAGCTCAAAAGGCCTTCTTGAAAACTGACTGACATCAGGATTTGAAGTACTTGTGGGGCTTTTCATAAGCCTCAGATACTCAAAAATCTAGAAGTAATAAATTTAAGCAAACAGATGAAGTGTATTCCATTTATATCACACCAAACGTAGTCACCATGCATATTGCCCTACAAGGGGCTGACAAAGCTCAGCTCTCAGATGTGCCATCCAAGAAAAGTCTAAGCTTCACAATCACTCAAGATTGGGAAGCTCTTCCCACTCCACCAGAAGAGAATGAAGTATCATATTTAAATCTGAAGAGACACATCACCAAAATATCACCCTTGGAAGACAGCTACAGCACTGTTCTTCAGCACCGGATTCTTGCTTACTACCTACGGGAATGAGATGCGTTGGCTGAGACTCTTCCAGCTTGTTTCTCAACCAGTCGAAGTCTTGGTACCGTCGACGGACAGAATACTCTGGTAAATCAAACTCTGCTCGTGTGGTCTGGAAAAGAAGAAAAGGATATGCTTAGTGTGCACTGAAACCTCTCTGTTCAGAGCTTAGCAGCAAATGCAATACAGACATCACTGGCAAGGGTGAGGCCAGACAAGCCTTGCACTGGGACTCCATCCCCAAAATTGTGTTTGCAGTCAGCATGAGAGAAAGATCCTCTGGCCTTTCAAGCAGTGGGAAAGCCAGCAATAAGAAAAAAAAAAAAAACGATTACTTGGAGCTGATGTGTCCTCAAGGTCTATTTGTACTTCATTACATGTTCTGCTCAGATAAACTTCATGGGAGGACTTTGTGGAGAGGAGAGTAGTGTGCACCACATTAATCTCTTGGCAGTTAACAAGTTTGATGGGAAGACTGTATGAAATCTTCATTCCAAGGACAAGACTATTTTAGTCACCAAGAATTAAAAGCAAAGATATTTCATTACTTCTTTATTCTACAAGGTGCATTAACTGTGGGTGAAAAATGTTTCACCGGTACCCTGTATTCCAGAAATGACAAGCTTATTACAGTCCTTCAAGGTTAAAAAATTAGAACACAAGCCATTGCTGGCTTGCCAAAGGACTGTTTTTGCTGATTTCTGAGAGGAAGAAACGTGTTTCTTTATATTAAGCTCATGTATGTCATATTACAGTTATCAGTATATTAAGTGAAATCTTAAAGTTTTCATTTTTTCAGGGCAAGGAGTTACACCTGCCATCAGAAGTTTGAGACAGAAGGCAAGTATGCAGAGAAACTGCTGGCAAACGTTTTATCCAGTCCCTGAACAGCCCACAGCATGGAAAGCCGACTGTGTGGTGCTGCTTGCACAGCACGTATTTCAACTGCCTAAAAAGCACTAACAAAATTGTGTACCAAGTAGGAGTCTCTGCTAAAGAGACTGGTATTCTGATAGCCCTGATTGGAAGGTAGATGGCCTTTATTATTATGTCGCACTGAGCAGCACAGCTCACGAAGCAGCCTCAAGAGCTATACTTAGTCACCTGCAGCATCTAGACCATCTTGCAGCATGAGCGCACTACATGTCTACAGCTGGACATGAAAAACCACTGCATTCTGGGGAACGCACCAGCTCTCCTAGCTTTGAACTGGCATTGAGTCCAGCACTAGGTTGCTCTGCTACTCCTAGCCACTACAACTGCCTGCTAAATTCCAGTAGAGATTTTGTATTTACTTCCAGAGCAACTGCTGCATATTTGAAGAGTGCCAAGTAGGAGCCTTTAAATGCAATCCACCTCTACACTTGCTCTCTGGGTGGCTCCAACTCTTCAGTTACTCCACATTACCCCCACCAATCCCCACTGCGGACACTGTACAAGTTCTATGCCATAAATCTCTCCAGGGGGAAGCCAGCAGCCTTAACACACTATCAAGAGACCAGTAACTCCAGTACACTACAAAAAGCATGCTAATGTGATGCTACCTGTGAAATGGTTTGGTTTTCTAGAAAGGAAGGCATAGAGAGACAGAACAGAAGAACTCAAGCTCACCTCCTCCCTCCTTTGACCTGCTAGCTATGGTAAGAGATATACATGTTAGTCCATGGACTAACATAATGAATGCTCACCAACAGAGCAGTTGTGTTTGTAGATGAGGGACTACCAAAACCTAGATATCCACTGCAGATACCTATTGTTCTTTACTCAGCTACACCTCAGAGTAACACCAGCTTATTTAACATGTAACAGTGCCACACTGTAAGTGAAACTTCTGAGACTTCATATGAACCATTTTCACTTGTTTTGAGTAATAGATTGAATAGCTTTACACTAGAAAAAGATAATTCATGCACATGCAGGCAGCCCTCATCAGCCAGTGGTGCTGACTGCTTTGTTCTGTTCAGAGGGCAGCTATGACTCACCCTTGCAGGAGACTACCAGAAATTAAAAAAAAAAAAAAAAAACCAAACAAAACAGTAATGATTTAGTAGTAGGGAGAACTATTATGAACTGGCTGTCACTGGGCAAAGGCCTCTTAAAAGAGATCAGACACTGAGTGAATGAGAGTAATCAGGATGTATACACACCAGTGTCTTATCCTCTAGCACAAGGATGAACGTAAACTCTCCCATCTGTTAGCACTGAGAACCTTATTAACCAGAATCCTGCTAACAGTTAAGAACCACCATATAGGTACCACCTAGTCTAGAAGCAGGAAGATAGGATAAGTCCCAGTGTATAAACTGTACATCAGTTGTTGTTCATCTCTAGCAAGCTGTTCCTGCTGCCCTTACACCACAAGCAGATTTGCAAAGTTTTCCATGTATTAGGTTTTGTTCCCAAGAGGGAGGTAGATGAAAATACATTATAGTCACCAACGTTTTGGTGTTTGTTATTCAGGCTGTCAAATCTAGACAGCAAGTAAGCTTTTCAAAGACTATTTGGACAGAACATAAGGGCCCTTCAAGGTTTTAATGACACCTCACTAATGCTGAAAGAATTTGGATCTCAGATCAAACTGTTCATTAGCTTAGTACAAGTTATTTTTCCCAGACTGCACACAAAAGGGAAGAGGGTCTTGCAACCGTCCAGGGACAGCAAGTGAAATGTCTTGTTTTGACACAGTTGAATTCCTCCTGCTTTCTTAGCAGGATCCATAAATCTCATATTGCAAGGACGGGACTCCCCCACCAAAGGAAGCTGAGAAACTTTCGTGGCAGATCTCAACCTCCCAAAAGTAATGGGCAAGACATTTCCAGGGATTTATTGAAGACTCCAGTACAGTTCCATTAAGTCAGCACTGCAGTGTTCTGGGCTCAGTTTAGTTGCTGGAAAGCAGGCAGAGTTACAGACACTTCTGTTGCTGGAATAGTTTTGACTTCAGGCAATATTAAAGCAATCACTAAGTCCTGGTCTTGTGTAAGATTCTTGTCATTCTTGAAAGGAGTTAGCAGTCAAATACAAAGCTAGACTGTGACAATTATGTGAAAGTATTTTCACACTCTAGTTCTAGTCTCTTACTTGTCACACCTAATTGTGGATTCCCCTCCACATTACTATTTAAGTTTGGGGCAAAATCTTCAACTAGAAAAAGAGAGTGTCAGAGGGGGAAAGAGAGCAAGGTTGGTGTTCTTAACAGTTCATAGTTTTGTCTGCCTCAAATCGTTTAGCCTGTTTGAAAAAGAGATCATAGCACTTACACCTCCTCCTCTCTTGGGATCAAACTGTCCAATGTGCCCAGGCACTCTATCCAGCACATGCACTGAAAGCAGGAGGAGAAGGACAGGGAAAAGAAAACAAGACCTGCACTTCAGTATTAACTGCTTTGAAAGCCTCTCCCTTCAAGCCCACAGAGCAACTACATGACTGAGGAACAGCACACAGCTGTTCAGACCTCCATGGAAAAAGGCAAAGAAGGCAGCCTTGCTGTCCTAGAAAGTAGAACAAACGCAAAGTTACAACTATGCTTACTTATGTTTCCCGCAGGAGAGATGACTATATAACATAAAAGGTAAGCTTTATTTTTCCCCTCCCTTGTCAGAAAGATCTGTTTGATAAAATCCCTCTAGAGTGCACATCAGCCTATCTGAAGAGTACAAAGGTGTATCATTAAGAACACCCAAGACACATCAATCATCACAGTCAAGACCAATTAAGTTCCAGCACAAGTTTCACCCACCTTTTTGGTTTCATTATCCCCCTCACATAAGAAAACTGCTGTTAGAAAGAAGAAAACAGGGTATGAAAGAGTCATGAGAGCCAGATCTGAACCACTGTTCCCATTATTTTGGGGATATTGGATGCATTCATCCAAAAGACAGGCTGGGGAATGTCACCTGGTTCTTATTAGGAAGCTGTGAAAGCAGGGGCATAAGCAGGACCAACTAAACTCAAAGCTTTCTTCTCAGCTTCCCTGCAAGCCATTACTTTGGATCAAACGTTTTGGATGCTTCCCTACCCACAATCATCTGCTGACAAAAGTATCAGCAGATGAGGAGTCTGGGGCACACTGCAAGACTTTTTTTTTTTTTTACTGTTACGATGAAGGGCCTCTCTAAAGAAATAAAAAAAACCCCACACAACACAAACCAAGACTGTGGTCAGGTTACACTCTTTCCTAACAGTGGTGTCCAGTCACAGCCACAAGCACACATTACTGTACCAGCAGTTACACTCCCCTCTTTCACCTAGTGACGCTGCTTTTCACAGCAAGGAAGTCTTCAGCTTAACTCATTCTAGGATCTATGTTCATCCAGACCTTTGAGGTTCCAGTAGCATTCTGCAGTGAAGAAAGAAAAAAAAAAAAGCAACCATCCTTGGCTCCGCATCCAGAGCCACTACAGAGACCCTTTCAGCCCTTTACAGGTTACAAATCCCTCCCATGCAAGGCTGCAAGGGAGGTGGTAGGAAGATATGGCCTTAAACTGACGACAGGAACAAGGTCAGATATAGAACTTTGACCTACAACCTGGAAGTGCAAGCATCACCACTCATCCTCACCATTGTCTAGGGATTACTCCTGTGCAGCTTTTCTGATCTAAACACCGTAGATACCTAACCCGCCATCCAGAATTCTGCTTTAATAAGGAAGGGAACCCTTGTGTGAACACAGGTTTCCAAGCAGAATAACATGATTAGGGTGCCACTGTGCTGAGGTATTTTAGCGTGTGGAAAGTTGCATCTCATTTTGTGCTACTTATTCCTTCTGATCATGTAACAACTGAAGGCTAAGTTGCTCCAAGTAGAAAAGTCTCCTGCAATATTTCTTAGCATTTTCTAGCAGTTAAGATACAGTATTTCTTGCAAGATTACAACACTTAAGGAAATAAAGAATGACAGGAGTACATTCAAGTGTGCAGTAAAAGGTAGCTACTATTTTAAAGAAACCACATTTTCTCCCATGCAGTCTAAAAGTGAAGCTTTGGAGTAGAAAATTTGAAAAAGTTATCTGTGGCCTGTAAAGGCTCCCTTATCTCAAAGGAAAATATTCTTTCCAGTATGTAATGCCATCTTGGTAGGCCAGAGGAATGTTAATCTCTTTGGACAAGTGGATCAAGAGTACTCCTAGCGAAGTTCGTGAACACTTTTTGCCTTAGGTAACTACAAGTGCCCAAAACAGACGTCAACATAACCTCAGAGCTGATGCTTTGAGAATGAGCTAGTTAACAGAATTCAACATTCCAGTTGTGAGTGCAGTGGACTTTTCAGATCACTTTTCTTATTAATGTAATCAGATTGTATTAATGATTCAACCACAACACAGGCTGAAAAAGTCTCTAGCGTATTTCTTTTTCTAGGCAATAGCATTCTCAAGCTACTTAGTTTTAGCAGCAGCTATATAGTCTTCTGTACCAGCAACTGTATGGAAGCTACTTTACAGCTGAGGATCAAGATTACGATTTAGGAAAGTGCCTGATAGAGAAAGTGTGGTAAACACGTAAAGCAACAAGCTTAAAGCATTTCAGAAAAGGATAGACAAAATGTAAGATGATTAACAGTCAATCAACAATAAGGTATGTTACTCTTCAGGGGAGGTAAATCAAACCAAATGGGTGTCAGATTACACAAACAAACTTTGAAGTTAAGGAAAGAAACTGGCTTTGCAAGTTTACAAACAGTTCTATTTAAGAGCCAGAGACAAAAATCTAAGCTGACACATTAAAAGTTTTGCATAGTTTCATACACTGAAGAAGTAACAGAGAGAAGTCACACCTCCAAAATACTCACAAGGTATACTGAAACACACTAAGTTCTTGTCCTTGAGACAAGGAAATACCATGCAAGACATAGATGTCCAGAACATGCCCTGAAAAAACTCCCCAAAGAAAAAAGTACTAGAATGTTGCTTTTTACCTTTGTTGTAACCCTGTACGTGATATATGTCTCCATTGTGCACACATGCTTTTTGGGATCATCAACAGTAACAAAGAGGTCTCTAGTTTCTCCATCCAAGTCATCATCCAGCTGCAGTCTGTTGAGGAGAGATGAGGAGGAAGCTGGGCTAGAAGTGTCCACAGGTGTGCCATTGGGTAGACCGAGATCCTATATTGGAGAGTAAAAAACAGCAAGTTTTTAATAAGTGAACAGATTCACTGTAAAGCACATTATTCTCAGAGATTGCACTGACAAGCTTCACTGATATATTACAAGGGCTATTTATTTCAGCAGCTCCAAGGATCACCCTTTTCCAGGGCACCTCGGCAATCCCCTAAGGTCTAGGCCTTAGGTTGTTGTACTGTTCCATAAGTCAAAGAGAAAGCGTATTACCACCATACCTCTCCTTAGAATGGGGCAACCTGCTTTCTGTTCATGAGAGTATTGCTGAAGTATTCATGAAGTATTGCTGAATCAACAGCTCCTGGTGAAACTGAACCAACTTAAACTCTGAAAACAATCAGCCAGGCAAATCAAGAAACCTACTTATAACACAGGCTTCAGGCAAAATGGCAACAGTTCAGTGGACTGGAATGCAGTCAACCTTCGCCTCCTATAGCAGAGGCAGGAGGGTAAACTTGTATCAGAGGCTTGCCATCCAGTCCATCAACCTCCAAACGTGTGGACAGCAGTCAGAGACTGAATTGCAATCAGTGCACTACAGGACAGTCACAGGTCATACACCCCAGCACCAGTGTCTATGTACGCCTCCCATTTGGAGTTGTAAGGCCAATGAAAATACTGTGTTTTGCTTGGAAAGGTCCTTGTTCCCATCCTCCTAACTCCAAGAGGATCATCCAGTGCATAGGGAAGACAGAGGCTAAAAGAACCTGCAGGTAGCTATTTCAGGAAGAGTCGTACAAGGCTTTGGGAAGTCTGTAATTCCTTGAAACTGATGCAGCAAGGGAAAAAACAAACAAACAAACCAAACAAACAAATCACTTTATAACCAACTTGGTACATTCCCACACCTTCAAGTCTCACACTCCGATACAGGCTAACCACTCCATACAGCTAGTGGCTGCTCCACTTTGCATAAATACCACAGCAACTTTGCATGTGTTCGCTGCTCTGGTTTTGTAGCAGAGGGAGCTAACAGCATGTGGCAAGTCATATAATATGTAGGAACATCTGACAACAGTTATTAGAAGGTCCTGAAGATCGAAGGCTCTCTTCAGAGAAGAAAGGAGTTTGTGTGTTTTAACTAGAAGCACAAGAATTCTAGCATTTCCCTCTGTGGGAAAGGTTCCTCTGGTTGCTAGACAGAGACACTACAGCTAAGGAGCACATTAACTAGAAGCGTTTTAGTTTTAGAAATACTGCTTAGCCCCAGCTTCACACAGCCTTTAAGTGGCTAAATGACACATATAATCTTAGCAAAGCAATCCTGTTTGGGAAAGATCCTGTTTGTTCACCACTATTCCTTATGCAATTGTGGTTTATGTTCCAGCTGGACAAGGGTAATCCCTGTCTTCAAAAGAAATCCTTCAAGGTTTCAGAATTACAGGTTAGAGCTTCAAGTTAAAGCTACTTATTAAGATCTGCCTTTGACAATGGCTAAGAAGAGCCACAGAGATGATCAGAGGGCTGGAGCACCTCTCCTACGAGGACAGGCTGAGAGAGTTGGGGCTGTTCAGCCTGGAGAGGCTCCGGAGAGAGCTTATAGCAGCCTTCCAGTACCTAAAGGGGGCCTACAGGAAAGACGGGGAGAAACTCTGCAGCAGGGTCTGTTGTGACACAACAAGGGGCAATGGTTTCAAAATAGAGGGAGGTAGATTCAGACTAGACAAAGAAAAATTGTTGGGTGGGGTTTTTTTTGTTTGTTTGGGGGTTTTTTTGTTTGTTTGTTTTTTACCATGAGGGTGGTCAAACACTGGCACAGGTTGCCCAGACAGGTGGTGGATGCCCCATCCCTGGAAACATTCAAGGCCAGGCTGGATGGGGCTCTGAGCAACCTGATCTGGTTGGAGATGTCCCTGCTTCTTGCAGGGGGGTTGGACTAGATGACCTTTAAAGGTCCCTTCCAACCCAAACCATTCTATGATTCCTTAGCAGGGCTAAGCTACTACCAGGGTTTTTTTTGTTTGTTTGTTTTGGGGGTTTTTTTGTTTGGTTTTTTTTTTTCCTTCACAAAACCATCATGGGAGTACTGGTATTTTATAGACAGCCCTCTGCCTGTTGCAGTCCTGTAGAGCTGTGGTAGTATTGTTCTTCACACTGAGGACTGCCTTGTGAAGTAGGGAGAATACTGCTTTAACCTAGATATTCTAGGGAAGGGGTAATCTGAATTACTGTCTACTAACAGAAGTTAGATGCATTCTCCCAGGTAATGCTCAGAAGTGGTTGCCAACAGATGAGAGACTTCAGATTTAACTGGCAAGTGAGCAAGAATTGGAAGGCAAGCAATCAAATGCCCTCTTAAGAGAGGGCAAAAGAGCAGGATGAGCATGGCACAGCTTGCCAGCTCATATATGAGGTAGACAGCTTGAATTACACAAGCATCTGGCTCAGACTCAACTTAGCAGGAACATGTACAACAGGAAAAAAGCAATGCTACAATAACTCAGCAGATAAAGAGTTCTGTTGGAGTTACACAAACCGAAAAAGCAGAAGACAGGATAAAGATTAGCAACAGGGGATGGCTTCATAAAAATCTGCAGTTCAGATAGGCAGGAGAATTTGGCTGAGCAGAGTAAAGAGCAAAGCAAACCCTGGGACACCACAGTAGCTGTAGACAAATCTGTTCCTGTTTCCAAAAGGAAAAGACAGCTCTTCATTGCCCATGTGCAATAAACATTAGTATAAGACACATTGTGCCAGAACTGCATCCAGTTAAATTCTAAGCTTGTATGGCAGTGAATTAACTTGAGGAAACAGCTATGCCTAGTTGCACAGAAGATCTCAAAAGCTTGTAACAAAACCCTTCCAAAAGAGGGCTTAAAGAATACGATGGAAACTGCTTGAAATACAAATACTCTGCATCAAGGTGTCAGAACAATTGGAAGAGGACCAAAGCCTGAGCTTGCAGCCATTTGCATGAAGTTATCAGCTTTCCTCACCAATTCTGTTGGGAGATAGTATCATACTAGCACATCTTGGACTTCTTAAGCAGGGCTGAGGTTTCTGAAAGCTGGAATCCACTTCAATCTACTTGAGTGTGTTCTCACAGTCATGGGTCATGTGGAATGTCTCGGCTCTTAAAATAAAGGCTGTGATAGTTTTACCTGATCTCAGCCTTGGATTAAACACCCCAGATCTAGATCAAGTTAGACTTCTAGACCAACTCCGGCCAGCAGCAGGAGGGCTGCTAGCTGCAGTGAGGAGAAAGGACAGAAGATGTGTACATTGAAAGTACAACTGTGCCATACTGCCTCATCTGCGATGGCAGAACCTATCTTGGGCAGCGACAGCTGGCATCAAGCCCTGCTACTCGGTTAGTTTTCAGCAACTGAAGGCCAAGTTAGCAGCTAACTATTTGTCCCTCTCCATGTGTGGAGCCTCCTAGTTAACTGCACAAGGAATATTCTCATGACTGCTGAACCTTTGCTGAACAGCAGGCAGGATGAGTTTGCTGAAGTCTAATGCTATTGCTAGAAAGAGGCAGGCTTTGAAGTGTCACAGCAGATGGCCTAACAATCTAAATTGTGTAATCTGTAATCCTTTTTGCAGAGCACCTCCTCATTATGTTAATTGTCACTGGCTTTCTTCCACAGGACTTGGGAAATTTTCTGCAGTTGAGGAAGCCAGACCGCATCATCTGTTCTAGTCTGCTTTTACCAGAGAAAGAGCAGTACAGCCTGCAGAGCCTAGCAGGAAAGGAGATCTGCAGCCATCTGCGTTTCTGCCTGTTGGTGTAGTTATCATACCCACAAGCATTTGAAATACTGACTAGTATTAATTGCTTTATATAACAAAGAGTCTGACTTCAGTGCCAGGATTCACACATCAGCTTCACCTACAGTGCACCAAGTACCTGCTCATCCACTGTTTTAAGTACCTGTCTGCATTATCAGAGATTAGCACAGACCAAGTCCCAGCAGGTATCTACCTCTCACAAAGTTCTTCACAGAAAAAAAAGCCTTTTCGTCACAGCACCTGTTACTCACTGTACAGTCAGCCTGCCATGAATCCAAGCAGTCCCACAGCCGGGAGGAGGGGAGGCTGCTTCTGGCAGCCAGGCACATGGAACAGAGGGCAGGTTCTGCCTAAAGTCTTAGGGAGTGACCACGGAGACTTCGTCAAGTTTCAAAGCTTTTTCTGAAGTAAAGAGCAAAGATCCTTAGCCCCCGTCCCTCACCTCCTCAGGCCAGCCTCACAGCTTCACTGCCTGCTGAAGCAGACCAGCTGAAGGTTTAGCAAGGCCTGAATCACAACCTGTTGCAGAAATAGTGCAACATTCAGACCTTCAGGTTCACGATCTACTGGTTAAGTATAGTCTTTTGCTCATAGTTGTACAACCACCTACAAGCACTCAGACTCTTCACACATCCCTGTGGAGTCCGTAGGATTCCTCAAGACACCCAAACTTATGGGTACATGAGATCAGATGACTCTAGTAGCACATGCTTGGTGTCCTACAGTGCAAAGCAAGTAGGAACTAACTGCCTGTGGTGGAAATGCACGAGCCCTGCCAACTATGCAGGCTGCTATCTGGTAAGGAAGCAGCTTCACATTCTTTTGTTGTATTATTCAGTCCAAACATCTCAATTAGTTAGCTTGCCCAGAAAGAGATACTGAATCTATCAAGACAAATCACTTCATCCAAATTTAAAATTCAACTGAATTTTACAAGCTTGATGTCTGCATGTGAGATGCAAAATGAGTTGGGAAGTTTCCAGCTTATGTCATCTTCTCCCTTCTTTACTCTCCCAGGAGATTTTCCAAGACTCTAGATTTACAGAGCAGCTTAGATCCACACAAATTAAAACCTCAGGAGCTTGGTATTCAGTCTCTTGGACAGCAGCCTCCCCCAATGGAGGAGGAGAGAGAAGAGAAGGCACCCAGGATTCAACCCTTGCAGGCTAAGAAAGAGGCTGAAGTTCTGCAGGTATTGGCTTATTGACAAGTGAAGATCATGCAGTCTCCTGCTGAGCTAAGTGCAGTTAATCAATACTGCAGCTTCTACAAATTAAGTGTTAGTTTTCACCTATCCTGCCTTAGCAAGTGTACAGGTTAACTAGATAGCTTTGCTACCTAAGCAGTAGTCCATGAAGGACGTGGAAGAGGTCGGTCAGCTAGGTCTTCCAAGTACAGCTAAGCTCATCTTAGGAAAAGCTTGGCCTGAAACTGCCTGACATTGCAAGCACATTGCTCTCATTCAACAGTATTAGATGACAGTAAGAGTCATTCAGAAACACTGCTCCTTCAGAGACAAGTGGGTGCACCCAAATATCCCTGCCTAACTCCAGGACCTTACAGCTAGGCCTGTACTACTTTTAAAGCCTTCATACCGTCAGCACACAACAAGCCATGGCAGAACTGTTTAGATGTAAACATTCCCAAGAACACTATAAAAGCTTGTACTAACTTGGCTTTCACAAACCTCTTCACAGCACTACTTGTCTCATCCCAGCAAGTTTTGAAAGCAGGTATTTTTTTGTTTATAAAGTTTTCTGCCACTGGCTTGTACAGGTCAGCTCTGCATAGAAAGAAAAAGCACCCTTCCATCCTCCAGTCCATCTAGAGCAGTTCATCTGTCACTGACAGCATAGTATCCTATTCGAAGATCTCAGTGAGCATCCATGTACTGAAATTGCAGTCTGCACAAGTCTATTGTCCAATACCAGCTGTAGGCAAGTATCTAAACTTCTCTTCAGATAGAGAACAAGGGAAGAAAAGGCATTTACTTCCCCTTTAGATACGTTCAGTTTCATTGTCTACCAGGCATCAGCGTCATACTTTCTTTACTACACATCAGCTTTCTTTCCCCACACATATCTGAGGTAGATATGAGATACAGCATGTCCCCTGATCTTGCACTTGTCTTTGGGCAGCTACTTTAAGTAAGAGTGACAAAAGTGAGGATTCAGACTGTAAAGAAGGGAGAATGCTCTGGACACAGTAGGGAAGGGAGGATAAGAAGGCAGTCTTGCTCTACAAGGTTTAAAGAAATAAATAAATAAAACAAAAAAGCCACCATTAAACTCCAAAAACGCTATTCATTCCCGGGAAGAAGTACCACATTTCCACACTGATCCACAAACAAGACAGTGCTAAGTTTGACAACTCTGAGAATCAACTTCCAAGGCTGGACCTACCCTCCTGTGAAAGGGTAAGTGGTTACATGTACACCAGCTCCTGATGTCCTTCTCCAGTAATGGGAAGGAAAGTACAGTATGCGTGGGTATACTCACAAGGAACAAGATTATAGCCTCAGAAGAGGTCAGTGTTTTCCACTACATTAATCATTTAGAGTCAGACTGCAAAGTTGAGGCTATTTTAAGAGCAATACAGGCATAGCTCAAATCAGAAGCAATTCTTCTTGCTTTTACCTGGAAATACATCAGTATAGGAGGGACAGGGCTGGGCACTGAGGATATGCCCAGATTTTTATTTCCTAGCCCTGGAGGATATCATGCAGCTACTCTGTGGGCCCTGCAGTGTTGGGCATGCGTATCACACCTGGTCCAAGCCTCACCTCTACAGTTCCAGCAGTATCACTGGTATTCTGCTCATCTAACCAAAAAGCCACTAGATAAAGACTGGATCAATTTGCTCTCAACATTTCAAATAGGTGTCAAAGTACAGCATGCTGCCAAGCCACGAGTCTGACAACTTTGTTCTGGAGTTCATCACTCGAACTAGTGTTTCTGCTCTATAGGTCAGAGTTGCCTAGAGACAGACTCATCCATATCCCTGAAAGAATAAGAATTTCAGATGCAGCAGCTGATCTAACAGCATGCAGTCTGGTACCACGCAAGACCTGGAGAATTTTTGCTTACAAAAGTATCATACTTGGAATATTCTTTGCGCTTTGGCTAAACAAACATTGGAACAAGCTTCACAGAGACACTATATGATTGACAAAAGTACTTTCCAAGCCTTCTCATGCAGGTCATGGGATTTCTACCTCTTTCCTAAGCCTAAGAGCCAAGTTTTACAGGATGGGTTATTTTACTTTGTGGTTTGTCTTCCCATAAGTCATCACAGTTAAGCTAGAATGTGGGCATAGAAGCATTTCCTGCAAACAGCATTTTCAGCAAGAGCAATAAGCCATCTCCTACCTCTGTTGCTGAAGTCTTCAGGGACTCAACTGCCATACAGCTCAGTTTCAGCCTTCCTGTGCACAGGGTTAAAGGGGGGGTGTCACAACAAGGTGTCAACTACCACATCAGACCATCTGTTCATACAGTCTGGCTATATGTCTGTCTTCTCACAGAGTCATTAAAAGAGTGGCCTCTTTTCTAGTCTGGAAGGGGAACTGTGCAATATCACACTACAGCTAGATATCGTTCAGGTTACACGCTAAAACATGAGGACCATGACTGGCATCTCACAAATGTTTTACAGCAGTTAAGACAAGCCATTCAATATTAGTAATAAACCATGCTACTGTGCTACTTTGTGCACAAAAGGTCAAAAGGCTTCGGGGGCTGGGCATTTGGCAGATTAAATGGGTTGTTATTTAGAGCAGACATTAATTAGGCAAAATGTAAAGGAATAAAACATACTTTTGTCTCACTATCTCTCACTAACCTGATGTACTTCCCATATCCTTTGAACGAGAAGAGAAGTGTGAGGAGTAGCTAGATGCTTGCAGTATCTCCTAGCTCCCTTACTGTGGTAAGGTATTTTAAATGCAAAGAGGCACTTCAACACATCCGCAAGATGAACTGTTCTCTTGAAAGAAAAAGCCCCTGATCCAAGGTTAGCCTCTACATCTGTTTACAAAGCACTAGAGTCCTCACAGAAAGCTTTATCTATCTTCCTAAGAAAAAAAAACCAGTCTGGCAACTGCCCAGCAAGATTAGTTCAGTTATGTTTAAGCTGTAGAAAGTATCTGAAAACCACTCGTGACTTGAAGGAAAGCGAGAGTTTAACATTTGAGGAGACTTGGATTTGTGTCCTTTAGCAGGGCTAAAGGTTCTTTCTTCCTTCTGCAGTTCTCAGTAGAAGGCAGCAGGCACCAACTCCACTCTATCTTCAGAGCTCAAAGATCTCCAGAAATGGCAGAAGCTGGATGTTTTCAGAAACATTTAGAAAAATGCAGACCTTTTAAGTCAAGTCTTCAGCTGCTCTCCTCTAGTTGCATGTCCACCTGCAAGGAGCTTGTTTCAAGAAAATTGTTTAAGACTTGAATTATTATCAGAAGGGTTCTGCGCTGTGCACACAGGAACATCATAACCTATTTTAATATGCTAAAGAGCACCTTGTTCATGAACAAGCTTAACACACCTAGTGTTTTATTTAAAGCTTTGTTTTCAGAACTGAGCTGTGACCTTCTGAATAGCAAAGCAGCAGCCAGGATTCAGACCATGTGCAGGAAAACTTGAATGCGGCATATGAGTAGGAGCCATTCCCAATCCAAGAAACCAGATTTATATCTGATTACAGATGGAACAGTTTGTTAAGTTTTCCCAAACTAAACTGCTTTCTCCTAGAGACATACAGCTTTGTGTTAAAGCTCTGCAGACATACCATGCAGCAGTTTTTTCCCTGTTCATGGTCTGTAAGTAGGTTTAGCTGCATCAACACAGTTATCTATGTATCCAGTGTCACCAAAGTGCCAATCTGGCTGAGATGTTTTTGAAAGCAAACAGTAATATTTTTAAAATGTGAACAGATGCAAGGGATTGGGAAGAAGCAGAGAGAAAAAACAGGCAGGAAAGAAATGACAGAGAGCTGGAAAGCACTGTAGTACCCTGGTGAATACCTTTCCATACTACATTACAATACAGATTTCCTCACGCTCACTTAGATGAGCCTCTTTAGCATTTCCCCTCACAAGACCAGCAAAGGTTTCATGAGAGCAAGTCAAACTGACAAACCATTACTGTGCAACTAAAGGAGGCAGAGATATTCAGAGGGGAGAACTCATGTTCTCATCTCAAGCCCTGGAAGAGTGTGCTCTTGGGGGAGCTCTCAGAGTTAGTTTACACAAGTGCAATTTAAGGGATAGCCCTCCATCACATTTATTGAAAAACAAGACTTTCTCCAGCAGAAGGGCATTTGCTCCCAGAGGGGTAGAGTGCATATCTGTTGGAAGAGAAAAAAAATAAAAATCACACAGTATGACCGCTTCACTTCCTGCTTTAAGTAGAGCAAGTGCAGAAAAGCAGTCCTGTAGTTTTCATACTGTGAGGAAGTACTATCTGTAGAGATTGATGGAGGGAAGAAACAAGGCATGAGATCTACAGACTAATTAATGTATAGAGACATCCTTTACTTATATGGCCTTGGCTCCTGACAGCCACTGTGACACACACAGGTGTTTGGCACATGGGCCTTCAAGTGAAGTATACTGATCCAGGAGCAAGCTAGTCAGCACAATGAACATGAGCACACAAATCCTGAAGAGGCCTAGCTGATCAGTGGCAATAAGTGGGGTATTGATTAAAGTTTTCCAGGGATTTTCTTGGCAACAACACAAAACACAGTTCATCTTGGCAGTATCTCAGATTTTTACTTCCAATTTGCCTCATACTATCATCTAAAAAAGCTACAGCAAAGGTGCCAGTTCTATCCTGGTAAGCACGGGTTTAAGTATTGTCCCTTACCATTCCCACATCTCAGCACTTTCACCACTGAGCCAGCCGAAAGCACCTGCTGCTAACACCATCTGCAGCACTGAGGGGGAAGAGGCTTCTCTGCCCTTGAGCAACACCTGCACTGCAGCACATTCCTTTCAAGGAACACATCACGTCACTCAAGCTCACCGGCAAACTGAGGCCAGCTATGCAGACAGACTTTAAGACAGACATTTTTATAGCCTAGAAGACCCTTTAGAAGGATACAGCAAGATCCATGCAAGCAGCTTAAGGCAACACTTTCCCACAAGGATAGGGCATTGAACCAGTGCAGTAATAGCTCTCCTGGTAGATGTGACAGGGAGAAGCCCTTGCTAGTATTTTGTCTTTGAGAGGCAACTAGCTACTCTCATCAGACATACAGCATTAGGGTGGTTTAAGAGAACTTGGTTTTTTCAGGCTTAAATTCAGCTTGAGGTTAGAGCACAGACTCAGAATAAGAATCAGGATTAACGCATGTGGTTCAGTGCTGTAAGCCATCCCATCACTAACAACACTACAGTCCACCAGAATTATTATTTTCCAGAGGCAGAGAGGTTGCCGTGCTCACAGTAGAGTCTGCATTCCTTAGTTTGAGGGTATAATCTAAAAGCAAATAAAGTCAGTTGCTATTTACATTTTGTTCATTTTCCTGGAGAGTAGAGTAGTACATATTTTCATGACATCTTTGCTTCCACATGCTTTTGTAATTCTCTTCAACCTAAGACAGGTAAAACCACAAACCTGAGCCCAGCAGAAGCCTATTTTTAGGGGTTAGAGACAGCACCACTTTCACTTCCAAAGTAACTTCTCACCTAGTGCTTACTGCTTCATAGAAGAAGCAGTGTAGAAGCTCTGGACGTGGCTGTAAGATAGTCATGTTCTCCAAATAAATTTATGCTTTGAGGACCACTCTAAATATAGCTCTTGGCTAAGTTTTTTCCTTGCCTGTTGTATGAGTTTTGGATTATTATCTTTATTTTCAGAACAACTTCAGCTAGTTCCACTAACTCATGTCACCTACGTGCTTATTCAGACAGATACTTCATGATTTCTGTGAAATATCTGGTTGAGAATCAACAGTTTTGGCATTATAACATTACCTACAGCTGAAGGCAACTCCTCTTTCTGTCCCCCACTCCTCCAAATTTAGAAAACAAAACATGTCCCATAAACTAATCTGTTAATAAGCCAGGACTGGCATTAGAAATGCTAACTCATTAAGAGTTGCAGCTCACCAGATGTGTTTTCCATCTTCAGTCAGTCACTGCAGTACTGCTAGCAGCTACCTTGCTGTCAGTTATTACCCTCAGTAACTGGAAGAGAAATAGGTTCACTGGAAGAGAAATAGGTTCCCTACAGTTCTCCAACTATTTACAAAGAGTAAATTCTTACTAGGAGTAAATTCACTCAGCTATTACCTCAGGGTTGCACTTACCACCACCTCCAAGGTGGAGTTTGGAGCTTTCTGCCCCATTTCATCCTAGTGATGGGAGCAGTATTCCCCAGCCACAAGAGCTTGAGGTCTCAGCTGCAGGTGCAGCTCAGGCTTGGGCAGTCAAGTCAGCCACAGCTTAAGGAGTTGCTGCAGCTCAGCATTTAAGATCTCGCTCAAGGTCGGCAGCAAACAAGCCTCAGCAAAGTTACTTCTGGGAAATACACAAAATCAAATGCTAGTTTTAACTGGTGTGTTGTCTTCTGCAGAGGGGAAGCACATGCAAGCTGCAACACCTAAACTGCTGCTTTGGAGCTGAAAGTAGATTTTCATGCAGCAGTACTGAGTTGAGTCTCACTGCACTCCAAGAGCTCCCATCTTGTCTCCTGACCTACTTTACAAAAAAAAAAAAAACCCAAAAAAAAAAAACCACCAAAAAACCAGCTCTCCACTCAGATGGGGAAGAGACCGGCTAGCGTGACAGCCAGGCAATCTGTCGGAGATACCACAAGAGTAGTCCACAATCCTAGAAGACACTAGGACAATAGTTTGCAGGTTAATCCAGGAACTGATGTCTCTCAGATCAGTGTGTCAGTAGGAAAGCCTCTGTCTTTATCCTCTGCCCCTCCCATCATTAACTACAGGGACATGCTGCCTGAGGCTTATCACAAACCTCTGAGGCAGAATGATGTGCCCACACAGCTATAAAAAGAGAGCTGCTTAATCAATCTGGCTATCCCCTTCTCCCCATGAAGGAGCTCAGAGAACTTCCAGCATCTTGAGTAGGTTTTAAGCATTCCAGCACAGGCAGCCCAGAGGATTCTTTCCAACCACCAAGCATAAATTTTTCCACCATGGCTGACAAGTTACTGCCAAGACTCACCCTTCTGAAACCTGGCTGAAGAACCAAGTTCCTCTACGTATGTTTTAAATATCTGTTTTCAATACTCTGTCTCATTAAGTATGAAGCAATCCTGTTGAAACAATTATGAAGGCTGTGCAACACCACATTCAACCTCAAAGTATACCCCTCCCTCCATTACGCTGAAATAAGAACCACAAAGTAATAGTACTGTTATACAGTAAAAGCTATGTTCAGTTTTACCAGATGGAAAGATTAAAAAAGTAACGGTACTAAGAGTTATGTTGATGCAAGTGTTTGTCCCAAGTTAAGTGTTAGCTATCCTTCATCTTGGGGAAAGGCTGTTCAGTAGGGCCTGTCGTGATAGGACAAGGGGTAATGGTTTTAAAATAGAGGGAGGTAGATTTAGATTAGATATTAGGAAAAAAATTTTTTACAGTGAGAGTTGTAGAACACTGGCACAGGTTGCCCAGAGAGGTGGTGGATGCCCCATCCCTGGAAACATTCAAGGCCAGGTTGGATGAGGCTCTGAGCAACCTGATCTAGTCAGGGATGTCCCTGCTTCTTGCAGGGGGGTTGGACTAGATGACCTTTGAAGGTCCCTTCCAACCCTAAACATTCTATCATTCTATTATTTTGTTTAGAAGAGATGGCAACTGCCCATTCCAGAGAAGCTCACTGTACTGGCAAGCTGTGGATCATAAAGAGACCATCAAGTTCAGTTCTATGACAACACTAGGGCATCTACATTGTAAGATACCATTAAGGCACCCTTACTAATAGAAATCTTACTTCTATAAACGAAGGCAACTGTAAGCAAGCACACCAATGTGTTGTTGTATGTGCTTCTACACTACCAAACCCCAGAGTGGCTGCAAGCAAAAAGGAGACAAGCACTCTATCTTTTTCAGTAAGATGCCATGGTATTAAGCTATCCAAGTGACACCATGAGTTTAAGAGATGAAATAGCTAGATAAAGCAGTTCTAGTTACCATCATTATGAAAGATGGGAAACTGGATTCAGCTAGCAGCTTGGCTGTGGGTAGAGCACTGATGGCAGGCTGAAAGGCCATGGTAGGTTTAAGCCAGTTGTTTTAACCAGGAGACTAGAAGAGAGCTGTCTGACATATGCACTATCTAGTGCAACAGGAGAAGAGACAGCGGTTCCTTTAAATGAGACAAGGACTAAGCTCAGCCTTTGAGAGCTGACCATCCACTTAGGAAGCATGTGGCAGACAAGTGCTTGTACCTAGAAGCTTTCTGGGCTAAGAACCATGGTTTGGGGATTTAAGACACACCTACTATACAACGTAACCTCTCTATTCAGCACAGTGACTGGGTGAAGGGAACCATACATTTCCCAAAAGCCAGAACAGCTTCATAAATAGGTGATTTGTGGAACAGTTAGGAAACAGTTCAACTAAACTAACAATCCTACTGTCCTAGGTGGAAGACATTTCCGTGTCCTTCAAGCACTTCTTCTGTAGACAAGGATGGATTTACTAGAAGACACCTCACGTTCACAGGTCCCTATGGGTAACTTGAATTACAACGATATTTGCTGGAGGGACAACACAGCAGAGGTGACATCAGAAAGTTTCTGAAGTGCACTGATGACAACCGCCCAACACAGGTGACTGATAAGCTGACAAGGGGAGATGCTTTGCAGAACTTTAGTCTTACAAAGAAGGAAGAATTGGTCAAGGATGAGAAGGTAGGGGGTTGTCTCAGCCACAGCAGCCATGAGCTGGTGGAGTCTGGGATTTGAGAGGAGGCAGCAAAGCAAAGAGCAGGATCACAACCCCAGACTTCCAAAGAGCACGATTTGGCCTCTTCACAGATCTGCTAGGAAGAAGGCACACTGCCCTGGAGAGGCATCCAGGAGAACTAGTTGATTTTCAAGGAACTCATCACCAGCCCTTAACCTGGTCCATCCCAATGAACACAAAATCAAGCAAAGATGGCTGGAGACCTGCACACATGAACACAGAGCTCCTGACTAAACTCAAATATAAAAAGGAAGCATAAAAAAAAGACAGAAGCAGGCACAGTTGACCCAGGAGGAATACAGAGACACTCTCTGAGCATGCAGGGGTGGGTTTAGTGGGATGGAGCCAAATCTGGCAAAGCATGAGAACAGCAACAAGAAAGACTTCTACAGGTACATCAGCAACAAAAGAACAAGGAAAATTAAGTCCTGATAGGTCAGAAGATGTAATTACAAAGGACACAAATAAAGCTGAGGTACTTGGTGCTTTCTTTGCCTCAGACTTTGTTGACATGACCAGCGTTTAGGAATCCCAGGCCCCTAAGTCCAATGGGAAAGTCCGGAACAAGGCAAACTCACCATCAGTGGGGGAGGACCAGGTTAGGGAGCATTTCAACAAACTGGACAGACATAAACCCATGATGAGATTGACTTACAAGTGCTGAGGGAGCTGGATGATGCCACTGTAATGCCACATTCAATTATCTTATCCTTATTATGGTGATGAGGGGAGGTTCCTGAGGACTGGAAGAAACCAAGTGTCACTCCTGTTTCAAGAAGCCATATAAAGGGAAGCACAGGCCACTCTGCCTCACCTCAATCCCTGGAAAGGTGATGGAGCAAATATTGGAAACCATTGCCAAACACATGAAGGACAGGATGATGAGAAGTCAGCGTGGACTTAGGGGAAGCCATGCTTAACCAACCCAACATCTGCTACAAACACACAACCGGCCTGGTGTACAAGAGGAGAGCTTTAATGTGGTTCATCTCAACTTTAAGATGGCTTTCAACACTATCTCCCATAACATCCTCCTAAAGAAGCTCATGAGGTACAAGCTAGGCAGACATACACTGACACCGACTGAAAACTGGCTGAACTACTGGGCTCGAAGGGTTGTAATCTCACAGATTCCAACTGGAGGGCAATCACTAGTGGAGTACACCAGCAGACAGTAATAGGACCACTACTGTTTAACACCTTCATTAATTACATAAGTGATGGGATAAGGTACATCCTCAGCAAGTATGCTGAGGGTACAGAACTGAGTGGCATGCTTGATACATCACGTGGTTGTGCTGTCACTCAGAGGGACCTCAACAGGCTGGAAAAACGGGCTGACAGGTACCTCATGAAACTCAAGATGAGGAAATGCAAAATCCTTTACCTGACAGGAATAACCCCACGTAGCAGTATGTGCCGGGGGCTGACTGGTTGAAAAGCAGCTTCACAGAAGGAAAAAAACCAACCAAACAAACAAAGAGAAAAAAAAACAAAAAAAAAACCCCACACCACACCCATACACAGCCCCAACAAAAAAAAAAAAAAAAAAAAACC